>JAUELI010158368.1:0-12022 GCA_031471325.1 Catablema vesicarium
ATGTAACAAATTAGTGGGATTTTTATATTGGTGTGAGCATTGAGAATTCTCTTTCATATTCGTGCAAATATAATAATGCTTCTTCAATTTATTAGCAGTCTGAAACCTATTATCGCATATATCACATTTGAAATAATTTTCAATCATTACAGGAGGGAGTAATTGATTTAAAGTTTTAAGTCTCATAACATTTTCTTCTGGTATACATTGTTGGTAAGAAATAAGAATATCATTGCATTTTGATTGGTCCATTTGGCAATTGTGCATGTTATTGTGTTTTTATTTCCTGCGTCAGAACAAAAAAAGAAATACCGCAATTACTATAAGTAGACAATATTATTCCCTTTTAAAAATACTCTTCCCAGCCAAATAAATGTGGGGTCTTAATAGATGGGGGGGAGGGGGTCTTAATAAATGGGGCAGTCTCATTAGTACAAAATAAAACAAATTTTTGGACTTATTTTGGACTTCGCAAACCTTGTCAACTATCTTGAAGTTTACAAAACAAATTTGATAAATTGGTATTGATAATAACTTCCCGGGTAGCTGCAGTTGGCTCAAAAATAATATCAGATATTTTTTGATTTTACTGATTATCAAAGGCAAGCCACTTATTTTGGACTTCACGTATTTTGATCAAACCTGTAGTAACACCGGCATTTGGATTTGTAAATAAAGAATTATTCAATCATTTATGGCAGTAACACAAAGTAAGTTAAGTGAAAATGGAATATAAAATGGAATATAAATCTAGAAAAATATGAATGGAATTAAAAACAAAGGTGCATCAAAGAGAAAATCTATGGAAAACATCTTGCATTCATCTAACTTAATATTTTCTTCTTCAAAGTGTTCATCTGTTACCCGGACATAATAAAAAACGAAGTACTGTGGGTACCAGCACACACATCAATATAAGATGATTCATCTACCCTATGTTTGCTACTACAGCGTTCGAAATAAGAACAGATAATCTCAGCGATAATTTATATTCTTATTTCAAACACTAAGTAACACAAGAAAGTCTATTAACAAAAAGGTTTAGGAGTTGAAAATGAATAAACAAAAAATCAAATCAGAAGAGCTTAAGCTATATTGTTGTCTTCATATTTTAGTGTTATACTTTAGGAGCAGGAACTTCAGCAAACAAATACTTTCAAGGGGAAAAAACGAAAATTTAGGTCATCGATGTTTGTGATTCCGTGATTCTACATGAATTGAATTTCAAATTGTTGTAGTTCGGCACACTAATCTAATCAGATCGTAATCGTGTGAAACTGTGAACAGCATGAGGAAGGTGATGCATTTACAAGAGAAAAGTTTAGCATGTGTTTTAAGTCTAATAAAGTTGAAAAAACAAATTGTAATTTCATAAAACCTTTAGGAGAAAACCATTTTGTAGATTCTTAAATGGAAATGACCCTAGTCACAAACTTTCACCAAAAAGGTCAAGATTCCCAAAATATGAAAAGATTTCTGTCCAAGGAAGTTTCTGCTCTTAATGTAGTCAAAGGTTTCTCATTTACCATAATTTCATCAAACTTTCTCATTTAACTAACATTGTGATCAAGCTTAAAATAACTGAAAATATCAAATATAGCCTGAATTTTGAAGCTTGGAATAAGTAAAAATAAGCCCTGATGTATCATTTCTTACATAAACTCAAATGTTTATCATATTTCTTCTTGATACAGAATTTTATGCTACAATTATCACAACTGAAAATAGTAGGAAATCTCCTTTTATGTTCTGTTAAGCCTCTTTCATACAAAAACCCTCCTGAACAAATATTGCACTGATATGGTTTAACACCAGTGTGAACAACTCTATGTGCATATAATTTCTCTTTGACACCAAATTCTTCATTACAAAATTCGCATTTGAAATGAGTTTCTTTCTCTGTTAAACTTTCAGGATGACTTTGAGATTTATGCAACTTTAAATCTACGTATACGCACATACATATATCACAAAATAACTTTGAACTGGAGTTGGTTGGTGTAGAGGAACAAAGATCTAAAATAATACACAAGACAAATAAATTGCATTATATATTTATCAGTCCTCATTATCATCAGATGAAATGGTACAATAGAAACATTTTAAGCTATACTAGCTTTTTATTGCACAAACCCTTAAGTGAGGGTCACCTACAAGCGAAGTAATGAGTATGTATATTTATGTTTTATATGTAACTGTTCCAATGATAACACGCTATTTTTAGGTCCAGAAACTGAGAATTAACAAGGTTAGGCGTATGAAATTTTCTTCCATAATGTGAAAAAAAAAAAAACGTAGCATTAATGCTACTAAACTCATTCCCATCTCGAATTTTAAATGAAGTTACAAAACCGCAAGCTGCAATGATCAAACTTGTCTAGAATGATCAAATTGTTACAAAATTTAGAAGTTGACCCTCTAAAGAATGGAATAGCAAGTATCCATTCTCCCTTATTACAAGGTAGTTCTGTAAAAACCAAAAACAGGATTATGACCTGCCAAAAACAAAACATGTACAAGAACAAAAGCGAAACAAGACTATATAATAGCACAGGATAATTTTTTTTTTTAGGGGAGGGGGGGAAGGATATATATTACAGTATAAAAACCTGACGAGAAGAGCTTGCAACTATAGATAAATTAAAAAAGGAGGCACAATCGGATTTATCGAGGTAATAAGAAGGGGCATAACTCCCTGAAGACTTACAGGTAGTGTGATAGATGTTGAATGGCCAAGTTGCATAAAATAATTTTTTTTATATTTTCAGGAACTTCGCGAATGTATCAAATTATTTGATACATTATTTGAAAAGTGAAGGCAACTCCAAGAAACCTGAAGATTTTAAAGATGCACTAACAGGATATTTTGCCTCCTCTACTAACTCTTCTTGTTAAGACAACAGTTGTTTTAAATCCATGTTGTGGGAATAGAATAGTAGGCGTTCGTTGTGAAAGAGAAGCCTCTTTCTTTTACAAATTAAAACTCATAGGCAAGAAAGAGTAGGCAAATATGGTTCTTACCATTAAATTCGTTTCTATGACAAACTAATGAATAATAATAATAAACTAATGAATAATATTTTGAATTAAAAAGTTATGTTGTGACCAATGCTTTTAAAATAATTTTTAAAATTCACCCCAACCATTTATTTAGCTGAAAAAATAAAAGATTTTGCAACACTCTTACTCAGCAGTATTAATGCTACACCCAATTTGAAATACAGTAACTGTATCAGTTTTCATAGACTAATTCAAAAACTTTCATATTACCTTCTGAAGTCAAGCCATCAACCGGAATGTCCGAACAATGATTGGCAATGTGTTGATTCAACTGATATGGAAATTGAAACATTTTATTACAATGTGTACATGAGAAGGTCTTTGCTTCTTCAAATTTGTGCATATTCCGGCTGTGTCTATTTAGGTGACTTTTAGTGTTGAATCTACTTGCACATATTTTACAATGATATATTCTAACATTATTGTGTTTCGAATCGTGTGGATATGATCTAACATTGCTGTGAATTAAGTTGTGCCGCATCAGTTGAAAAGGATATTGAAATATTTTACTGCAAATCATACAAGCCAATTTTTTTTTATCACTAGAATTTTGTAATTTTGTTTGGCCCAGTTGTATGAAATCATCTTGTATTGCAAGAGGTTTTATTTTCTTCTTATTTTTTGTTTGTTTTTTATTTCCGATAGATTGTTTACATTTGTGTTTAACAGGCTTTAGTTTACATTGATGAGAATGCAATGAAGATTTTCTTGGAAATTCAATTCGACAAGTTTTGCACTTTAATACCTTTGCGTGTTTCTTTCCGATATGAAGATTTAATAAAGATTTGTATTTAAAAACTAGGTTGCAATGTTTACAAGCATATTCGTCAACATTATCAACACCATCTTGGAGCCTGGAAAACAATTTTGATAAATTGTTATTGACAATAACTTCCTGGGTAGCTGCAGTAGGCCCTAAAAAATATAGTCATTTCCTTTTTGATTGTACAAATTATTAAAGGCAAGTCACTTTAGAAAACCTACTATACAGTATTTTTAAATAAGCAAATACCAGGTAGCTTTAGTGTCCAGAGTTTAATGACTGTAAATAACTGATTCAGGCGACAACTGCATCTATTACACAATAATCGTCCTACTGCCATGCACAGTTTTACATATTTTACATATTTCAAACTTTGAATGTTATCATACTGTGAATCTCTTAAGGAAAAAAAGTATATATATATATTAAGTAACCGAAGTTAAGTCAATGTACAGGCGAACCTTGGAGCAAAGTTCATCAGGAGCGCAGGACAGCTGTTTCGACCTTATTTGGTCTCATCAGCTGCGCAAACCCGATGAACTAAATTTGATGATGATGGCGAGTCATCAACTGCTTGTGGTTTGCAGAGAACGAAGACGCCGTACACTGTAAAAGGAAAAAACCTTCGTGCACCACCTTTGGTAGCAATGTGCAGATCGAACCAAGAGGGAGGAAACCTCACCATACATGGCTGAAAAAGACTATATATTGTAAGTAACAAAAGTTAAGTGTACAGGCAAACTTCCGAGCAAAGTTCATCAGGAGCGCAAGACAGCTGTTTCGACCTTAATTGGTCTCATCAGCTGCGCAAACCCGATAAACTAAATTTGATGATGATGGCGAGTCATCAAATTTGCTCTAACTCTGCTTGTGGTTTGCAGAGAACGAAGACGCCATACACTGTCAAAAGAAACACCTTCGTGCACTATATATACAGCAGAGAAAGTGCCCGAGCTAAAATGGGGGTCCCCTTCAAATTAGCGCCTATCTTCCAAGCTTGATAGAGAAAAATGAGTTGACCCCAAAATCGAGCAGGGTTGTTAAACAAGAACGAAAATGTTTAAAGGAGGCGCTGAATCAGAAAATATGGAAAATTTTATGTATTACCTTCTTATAACTTTTATCCTTGCAAAATTTTCAAAATATTGTCTGCCCAGAAGTTTATCCCTACCAATTTAAGAATAACTGTTAAACGGGAAAGTTAATCCCAGCAAAAGTTTCTCCCATTGAAGTATTACTTTATTTATGAGTTAAGTACCAAATTGAAAGTTTCAAACAATAATAAGTATTAAATTAAATAAAAACATAATTACCACTTGTTGTGTTGATGTCATACTCAGAATGACTATCCATATGTTGCTCATAATCTTGTGGAGAGCAAAACTTTATGCAGCATGTTTCACATGAAAATATATGTTTATCTGTAAAATTGGTCTGATGTTGTACACAATCATCTTCATGGTCAAACTCTTGTAAACAGACATTACAATTATATATCTGAAGATCAATAGATTTGACAGTAGGACGGGGTTGAATAATTGAATTTGAATCGAATAAGCGTACAGTAATATCTTCATCCCCGGATGTATGATACTCCTCAATGTGATCATGCAATTGTTTTTCATGGCAGTATTTCTGTTTACATATGTCACAAGATTGTATACCCACTTGCTCTTGTTTGTGCTTTTCCAAATATTTTTCACTTTTGAATGCAAATGAACAAACTTCACAGTGAACCTCTTTTTCTGATATATTGTACACCAAGTGTTTAGTTAAGACAGCATCGTTAGATTTATTACCAGTACATTTGTTACACAGTGAGTTTTCAGAAGGTATTCCATTATAATTAGTATCTAGATGTCCTAATATAGAATGTTGCCGACAACAGGTTTTAAATTGATACAATATCTTTTCTTGAGCGTGTAACAAATTAGTGGGATTTCTATATTGGTGTGAGCATTGAGAATTCTCTTTTATGTTTGTGCAAATGTAATAATGCTTCTTCAATTTATTTGCAGTCTGAAACCTGTCATCGCATATATCACATTTGAAATAATTTTCAACTGTTACATGAGGAAGTAATTGATTTAAAGTTTTGGGTCTCGTAAGATTTTCTTCCGAGTTACATTGTTGGTAAGAAATAGGGATATCATTGCATTTCGATTGATCCATTTGGCAACTGTGCATGTTATTGTGTTGTTATTTCCTGCATCAAAAATAATAAGAAAAAATGACTGTAATTATAAGTAGACAATTTTATTCCTATTCAACAGTACTATGATCAAGAAATCAAAAGGCAAGCCATTCTCTAGACCGAACAAATTTTGTGCTAAGTGGTCTTATTTTGTCAGCATAATCCATTTGAATGAAAAACATCAGTATAAGGCTGTTTATGCTTAGAATGTTACAAGACCAACAAACTTATAGTAAAATAATCCATTTTTAAAGTTCCATACCTTTGCATTTACTGCTGCATAGTGCTCAAATTTATAAGAAATACAATGAATTCAAGACCAACATAGCACAAAACATTTATAATGTAACATATTATCATGAAGCTATCTAATGATAAAACAACTAAATATATAAATAAACTTTGAAAATAGAAAGTTGGTGTCAAATTCACCATAACGAACCGGGATATTATTGTGATGAATCTGGCAAGCCCAATTGACAGAATGATACTACTTCTAAACTAGATTTTGGTGGACTTATTTTTGCAAAATGATTGCTAAAATAATATAATCTTTTTAATACAATTAAAAATCTTTGCCATTTTTATTGAAAATATAAATTAAAACTGATTTTAATTATGTCTAAAAATATTTTAGTGTTATTTAATGAGATTATCCAAAGTTGTTTTACCACAGTTTGAGAATATTATTTCATAACATTTCGATAATTTTACCCCTGTGCTTCACTGGATAATATAATTCCTGTATAAATTAAATAAATCATAAAATAATGATTGATAATTCCTGTATCATTAAGTACCCATGGAACTATCTGTGTCTAGTAGAGTGTACATATCAGAGGAAGAAATACTAATGCTGGTATAAATTGTATTATATATTACATACTGGAACTAGCAATTATAATGTAAGAGTTTTGTATACCCAGAAAGAAAACACTGATAAATCAAGCATGCCCCAAATATATTTTGGGACCAAGATAATCAATGTATTTTAAACCGTAAAAGTGTGCAAATTATGCAAGAAAATTCCCAATGGACAAAAACCTGTTCAAATTCTGCAAAATAACCTTAGAACAACGTTTGATTAAACGTAGTTTTAAGGTGATTTTGTGGACTTTGAACAAGTTTTTGTCCACTGGGATATGATATAAAATAAATGCTATCAACTATTTGTTTATTATAAAATTATCACAAAAAATATAATATTTTCAAAATCTAATTACCGTAATCTCAAGAAATTTATTATCTGAAAAATCAAATCAAATAATCATATACTACAAATAAAAATTATTTCTCTATTCCCTTCTATTACACATGACAGATAAAACTATCTTCATAATATAAAATGTATCTTTAAACAATATCCATTTTGATAGACCTTCAGATTCTTGTAGTTGAAAAATTTAATTTGTATACAGCTAAAGAAATTTGTTTAGCTCACTTGCTACCCACGCACTGAAAACCAAAGAAATAAGATCGTCAAGAAACAACACCAACTTTAATAATACCTATGTCGAAAGAAAGATTATTATATCTTCCAGGGTTTGAAATAACCGAGCATAGATCCATTCCATGTGGCTCTAAAATTGCTCCACCACAAGGCATATTCTTACTTATTTCGACACTTGTACTTAATTTAACGGTACTAATTCTCGCCGGTATTTAATTTCACGAGTCGAAAAAGATCGTATTTCGCGGGTATTTATTTTCGTGAGCAACTTTCAGAAATTTTGCGGGTATTAAATTTCGCGAAATGAAGAGTTTTTCAACCAAAAATGCGCCATTTGGTAGCACTTTTGGGGAAAAAGACAAAACCTCATTTTCCCGGGTATTAATTTTCACAAACTAGCACTTTTAAGATATTTCGCGGGTATTTAATTTTGTGAAGTCAACCTAAATTCGTGAAACTCGCTAAAAATAGTAATCGCGAAAAATAGTACCATTAATAGTCTGCTGATATGAATGAAGAAATAATTTAAATAATGCCACAACCAATGCTCAAATAACTGATTTTTATTTGAAACACTTTAATCTTAATTAAATACTAGAAAGAAATCACAAACCAAAATCAGTATGAAAAAATTAAAATCACAACCATAATATTAAACAAATAAAAACAACAACAATAATAATTATTATATAATTTAGATTTTAAAAAATCTTTACAAACAAAATAAATATTGGTCAAAGGAAATGCCCTATGCACAAAAAAAAATAATTGACCAAGATTGAATCAGTGACTTTCTAGCTATTCAATCATAAACATTTTCATATCATGATGTTGAAAACTTATTAATATTTATAAATTATATATAAGCGACTAGAAATAGCCTTGATATAGCAATTGTGGGATAGGTCCTTTAATAAAGATACAGTTTCACCTTTTGGACATTGTTAAAAAAGTCATCTTTTGTATTGAAATTTAGTCTGATCTATACCAATGGAAAAAGATTCACATGAATAAATTGTGTGCTTTTGTTTTCATATTAATTGGATTATGGATGTTCAACTATAATTATATATATCTACAGGGAGTGATGAGCTGTTAGAAATAACTAACACAATCAAAGAATAATTCTGAATCGAATTTAAGATTTCAGAAAATGAACATACCGTAATGCTTCAATTAAATGCCCCCCTCGAATAGACGCCCCCCTTTTTCTTTTTTTTTATAAACGCCCCCTCTATTAGATGCCCCCTTCAAATAAACGCCTCTCCCCCCTCTAGAGGGGCGTTTATTCGAAATGTGCGTTATTTCACATTTTAATATCATTGATGAAGACGATATGGATGATGATATAGAGCTAATAATTTATTATACTGTAATATGAGTTATAAGCTCTATATTTTGAATTTTTCTTTACTTACTGCATTCCTGAAAAAGGGACAAACTTACAAAAATTTATTGAACGCCCCCTCTTTTAAACGCCCTCCTCGAATAGACACCTCCCCTAAAAGTTGAACATTTTAGTAAACGCCTCAGGGGTTTATTCAAAGCATTAGGGTAAACTCATTTATGAAAATAACATAAGAAGGCATACAAAACATTTTATAATTTTATAACAACGAATAGGTCAAACTAGTATTAAGTGTATTAATTAGGTGATATGAGTAACATGCATTTCTGCATAAAAAATACTGCTATGTAATGTAATATGTAATGTAATTCTGAGACTTGAATCAAGCAGCACCAACTCAGACTGGTTTTGGCCTCTCGGGGCTAAGATTGAAATGGGAAGGAAATGCTCGTGGATTGGCCAAGCTATGCTCGCAAGAGCAATTTGGCAGGCAATTAACAATAAACTTAGAACTGGTACAGACAAGGGGAATTCGACTGTTTAATTAAGACAAAGCATTGCGATGGCCGGATACAGTGTTGACGCAATGTGATTTCTGCCCAGTGCTCTGAATGTCAAATGTCAAATGACTTTTTCTTAGATCCCTATTCTGCCTTAACAAAGTGATTTACGCTGGAGAAGAAAATACTTTAGTTTCAACAATGCAAACAAAATAAAAATAACAGGCTATCAAGCATGAATCAATGCTAAAAACTGTTTCCTCCAAATTTTTCATGCATTGAAATAAGAACAAAATCCATTGAATCCATTATAAAATAACGCAGCTGAATCAATTTTATTGATTTTTGTCCCCCTTCAATGTATATCAATCATTAAATGAATAATATTTCCCTCGTATTGTCAACTAATTTGAAGCGCCATACATTTTGACATTTTCATTATTTCCATATGTCACTTTTTGTGAACCAAAAGCGTTCTTTCTCTTCCATAAATAAATACCAACAACTACAGCAATTAATAATAGAATTAAAACAACAACAACAACAACAATAATTGTTGTCTTATCTTCATCTTTATCTCCATCTTTATCAACTTTTTCTGAAAATAAACGATGTGAAAAGATATGCAAGAATATAACATAAGAGAGCATAAATATATGAATCTTTTTACAAATAACCTATTGACAACAAAAAATGTCACTAGAACTGGTACACTACAAACGATATTTCTTTGTAATACAATTGTATTACTACTCTTACTACTACTTTTGTTAATTCCTAATGATACTGATCAACAATTGCTATTTACTCCAGTTCTTAAATGAGCAATAAACATGCAAGCTCTGAGATGAATGTAAATAAAAAAATGTGGAGAAGTAATAAGCTGTTTTTCAAATACTTTATTTTCTAAATCATTTTCATGTTTAACTGTACTTTTTATGATCTATTTCTATTGAATTGATTTATTAATTAATTAATTTTTTAAATTTAACTACTGGAACAAAAAAGAATAGGTAGCATACCAAACTTTAAATAGTCTTTATTGACTTTGAATGAACCAAATTGGCCAGTTGCTATTTTGTTCTTGATATCTTTATGAAGATTTGAGTTTCCTCCATAAACTTCAAATTCTAATATTGTACCAGCTAAACCTGCTGATGGACGACTGAAACGAAAAGCATAAATTTAACACAAAATCAAAGAAAAAGTTGTTCACATTTTTCGATATAATTAGGAACCAATCAAATAACTAATTAGCACCTAAAATAAGTGTCAAGAAAAGTAGACAATACTTAAAATTAATAATTAACAATTGACATAATTACAGACAATATTCCTAGAAAAAACTAAGCATGAGTTGAAATAAGTACAAGGAATTAAGTAAGAATAAGCTTGGTGGAGCAGAGATATTTGAACATGCTCAAATATCTCTCCTCCACATTTGGCATTTACAGTTATTTCGAACCTTGAAGTAAAAAATAATCTTCATGGAGGATTGATTATTGAATATCTTTGAAAATATTTTCTTCACATTTGTTACATTACATACTATTTTGAATCCTGCTAAGTAGACCAAAATTAGAAATTATCTCACATAATTGAAACGAAACTTGAATATTTGCATTTCAATTCAAGTTCAAGTTAATTTTTAAAAAGAAATTCAAAAAACAATAAAGTTAACATGTTCAAATCCTGATGGCAGTTTTTTTGATGGCGCTTTAAGGGTAAGAAATAGTAATTATTTTTAACAGAAAATGTAATACCATAAAAAATAAAATCATTTTATTTAGATTATCAAATCATTACTTGTTCCCAAACAAAACATTAAAGGTCCTTTACCGGCATAATTCTCAAGATAAACAAGTTCAGGATTTTATTTGAACATCTAATTTAAAAGATCTGCGTATCTTCTCCTTTCAGTCCGGAGTCAATTAAATATAAATTATCCCAAAGAGCAACCTGGTATTAACTTTACAGAATATGCTAGAAGCATGATGCACATTCAACAAAATCTGAAATCAAGTTTAAATTTAAAAAGTATTTTAAATGAAACTTTTAAGAATAGACTCAATCCATTTGAACTGTTTTGAGATGTCGCCTGTGATTACCTAGCCCTGAATTGATATTAGCCTATAAATATTTTAGTGTTTAAAATTATGAGATTTTTCAGGTTTACAGCAAATGCTAGACGTGAAATTGAAATAATTAAACAATTTTTCAAAATCTACGATCTTGATACCAAATTTAGTTTCAAATGAAAACTATCATTATAGCTTTTGCTCTTTTTCAGGGACCTAATATAATATGTATACTATGTACATCTGCAAATTTTCAAAATATTATTGTCAGAGTTGAAATAACTATAAATACCAAATGTGGAGAAGAGATTTTTGCTATATTTATTTCAACCCTTGATTATTGCCAGATAAAAATACTCTTAACAAAACTTTATTTGATAGGTTCAGAACATTTGAAGGAGAACTTACTGTGTTTCTATAATAACAACTGCAGTAACACCATCCCCAAGAGCTTTTTTAATCTAAAAAAACATAAGCCAGTCAGTAACGTATTCAGAGTTTTTTGTAGGAGGGACTGATTTAACCTAATTTTTACCTGTTTACCGTGTCTTTCAATATGAAGAAGTAACAAAACAGCAAGCTGAAATGATGAAACTTGTCTAATGACAGAATGTTTTATTTATAGAGAT
>JAUELI010158701.1:0-12009 GCA_031471325.1 Catablema vesicarium
CAACAGTAATACAGGGGTTATACACAAAAACCTATCGATCTAGCAAGAAGAAACGGCTTTATTGACAGTTTTTATATAAAAACTGAGCTAAGCACAACGTGTGCTGGTGATTGCTTGTTAACGCAAATTCTATTCCGTGTATAAGCCCCCCCCCTCTCCCCGTATATATGCCCCCCGAAATTAAGCCCACCGAAAAAGTGCTTACCAACATGTATAAGCCCTGGGCTTATATTCCGAGGTATACAGTATATATTAATAAAACAACTTTTGAAAAAATAATATTTTGGAGGGTCTGTGCTACCTTAAAACTGAACAAACTGTAATATAATTCTATTAAATACACATTTTATATACACATTATATAATAGGAATTACAAGCTAGTCCTAATAAATATATAATAAGTGTCAACTAAAATCTATACAAGTAAATGGCAATTATCAAAGTTATAATGAAATGTTGTGTCATAATCTGATTAAGCATGTGGTAAAATATCATCTTAAATAATCATCTTCTAAAGTTCTAAGCGGTACATATGATGGGTGCTTGATTTTAGCAAAATTATACATCAAATATATTGGCACATGCAACAAAATTGAATGAACAGCTTCAACAAATTATACAAATTTGATTTTGCCGATCTGTTTCTTTTCTAAGTATAATTTTGTAAAAAATTTGGATTATTTTGATCATCCATTTTACAATATTTCCTTTTGAGGAATGGTAGAAGAATTAAACAATGGTCACATAGATCAATGAAACATTAACTCCAAAAATCGATGAAATAATTATTTAATTGCTAAACGATTAGGCTGAAATGTTTTAAGAAAAAAATGAAAAAGTTATTAGAATTATATATATGCACTGAAATGAAACATGGCAATTAATTTGATGCTTTTAAGGTCACATGTTATACAAAAATATCACTAGGATTAATTCATTCCAAGTCACTGATTAATCATCCTTTTGAAAAAAGGTTTAGAACTTGTTTGAAGGTTTGTAAGGAAAAAACATTAGAATACTTGATTATGGCACCCAAAGAATGATTCATAGTAGAACTGCTAGGAAAGAGACATGGTTGCTCATTTTCTACCACTCTATACTCCAACGTCTTTACAGATTGTTGGAATCAAACGAATTATTTTACATTTTTCTTAGCATTGGTAGGCCTGGTAAAGTGACAAATGTTAAATGCACTCTAATATCTCCCAGCAGATTGAAATTTTCTTGGGATTCAAAGTGGTCACGGTTTATTATACGTACAGTTGATATGCAGGGTCATGAAAAAGGAGAAGAAATTAGAATAAACGCTAGGGAATGGGAGATTGAAGTGAATGCAAACAATGATTATAATATAGAAATAACAGCATTGAGTACTATTGGAGATTTGGAGTCCGAGCCTGAAACAATTAAATCCCCACCAAGGTAAGTTCAAATTATTTTTCTGCATTCTGTTTGTATACAAATCACAGATATCACATGGCTGAACAGGGAGCATGTGGTTTACTTGTGTGAAATGGAAATGTTTCTTTCCCTTGATTTAATCAATCTTAATAAATCCTCTGTAATTTTTGACAGAGATTAAATTTAGCGAATTAGTTTGCACGACAGCATTTTTGCACAAAACAGCTAGAGTTGATACATTTAAGACGTTCCTGTAGACTTTAGACAACTAATTAGAGGAGAGCTATTGGATTAAGAAGCATAAAAAAGATGACAAAGGCAGAAGAAGAGGAAAAAAATAATGGTTTTCAATGAGAAATCTTGAATGTATGAACATTTAAAATAAACAGAAATGTTTTTTCTTACGTATTAATCCAGTCTTTGTCCATGCTGGTTACAACTAAAACAGAAAAACAAAATTTAGGTACAAATAAGTATGAAATAATTTACTCTGATAATCGGATAAAATAAGGGCAGAAGCTATCAAGATTTTCTCTAATTTTAGCTATTTTCTTGAAAGTTTCTGCCGCAAAATATTTTATATGAAAAATTTGCAAAGGTTTTTCTTGCAAAATTCTAATTAAATTGCATTCAACAAAGTTTCTCTTTTTTTTCCAAAACGCAGAAGTTTGAGTTGCAAATAATGCAAACTTTTTGCAATTTTTTTTCCCTCTCAAAATTTCTGCTCTTAAGGTGGATTGCACCCTTCAAATTAGTCAAATTTTTATCTCATATTAAAACCGTGTAAAAAGTGAAGATAATCACTTTACTTGAGTACTATCCGATAATACAATTTATCAACTTTATATCATATATTTCGAATGTTAGAACATTTTAGAATTTTAATTCGCCTGATCGTGCGCTCAAATAATATATAGTTTTTCTATCCCCAGAGCGATAAAGTTCTGCGAGAGGTTCCGAATTTTCTTTAAAATTTCAGTAAAGTTGGATCAATCTATTAGGAACAAAACGGTGTCCACGAGTTTACCAAATTTACCAAATTTAGTTGATGAAAAATGCCATATCTTCCAAATTATAACCTAAAAAAAAAAACAAGACACTCTATTTTTCAAAATACAGAGTGAAGGGGACCGGAACCAAAAAATGTTTAAAAAAATGATTCTCAAAACTTTATCGTTTTTTTAAGAAACTAAAGTTATAGTGACTTTAATTTGCTGTTTGGAACACGTGATTTATCCACGTAAGTCTACTACCGACGAGTATCAAAAAAAATTAATAGAAAAGGTACCGTTTCTACCAAAACAAATCGCTATTTTATAAAGTATGCAGTGTTTTTCTAAAAAAATTCCAATTTCTAATTTTTGAAAATTCCTAATTTTCTTTAAAAGATCTTACCCCTGGATATGATCTTTTTTTTAAATTCTTACTACAAAATTTAAGAAATTACCCTAGCAGCAAACCATTTTTTACGGATTTGGTTGTCATAATAAAAAAAGATTTTCAACCATCTAGCAAAATATATCAGTTAACCCTGTTGTAAGTTGTAGGACTCGGGACAACTCTAAATATTGTTTTGATGAAGAAGAAGTGAATTCCTGTAAAAGCATTAGAAAGTAAGAATTTGTGGTTATTGAGTATCGCATGTAAGGTAGTTTTGTTTCTTTGCCAACGTATTTATTATTATGCACTTAGAAATTTCACAAGAAATTACGTTTCGCATTTTTTTAAATAATTTTTTAAATTTTCAAATATATTCCCCTGAATTTAAAAAAAGTTTGAATAAATTTTTGGACATAATTTGGAAAAACAGGAGCTGTGTTTCATTAAATCAGAAACACTGATAGAGTTTTTTAGATACATATATGCTGAACACGGTGATGCATAGTCTCGCGAAATAATATTAAAAAAAAATCTGTCACAGGAACTTCGAAAGTGAAATCTGTTTATTTTTTGTTCAGGATATTTTATCGTGGAAAACAAATTCAAAATATTTATCATTAAAAATGCTAAATCAGCAATTTTAGCCAATTTTAATGACGTCAAAGACTAAAATGACTGTATATTTTCAGAAATAGCACTGTTAAAGATAATTTCGGACTGATCCCACTTCAGAATCATGTAAACCAGGCTAAGGAGCTTCTAAAACAAGCATAACCTCAAGTTAAGGATGCGTCCCCATCCAGCGTAAATGCGAAAACCGTATTTTTGAGCAATAACTGGGGTAAGTCAAAAAATGACGTCATATTTTCGGGCAGATTTATTTTTAATTTGGTAAACTATACTATTTTCAGTCCATATAAGTGGTATATTTATATGCTCTTAGTACTTAAATCCGTACATTAGTCTTAATATTTTCTCCATAAAAGTGAACTTTTTATTCCTGTCCTTAACTACGTTACGTTACATCTAAAGTCTACAGGAACGTTTTGAATGCATCAACTCTAGCTGTTTTGTACAAAAATGCTGCTGTGCAATTGTTTTACAGAAGTTATTTTCCATTCACCGGTAAATAGAGAAATATAGATTTTGAAATATATGATTACCAAGTTCTAAACCTACTAGAAAGTCAAACATTAATGCACCACACCAGGCTTAGGTCAATTTTACTTCTGTTCACATTGATTTGCACGTCAGACAACTGCTTTAATGACAATTTTTAGGGCTCTCAAAATTAAATCTGCAAAAATTGAAATGAAATAGCCAAAGACTGGTATGCATTTAAAAACTCGAGTAATGACTACATATTTTTTTTTTGTTATCATTATTTTTTTTTTTACAGAAATGTAATGGAGGAGTCTTCAATTAATGAATGTAAGTTTCAATTACGTAAACCAGTTTGCATGTAACAGTTTACTAAATATTAGAAAAGTATAAAAAAAATAATATAGAAAGATTTTTGTGTTAAATTGATGAAAACTAGATTCCTTCGTTTTAAATGAAAAGTCTTACTTATAATATGATATCAACATGAAAAAATACCAGACAAAAACAAGTCAGCATACTTACTTATTCAAATTTATCCGGTGAACAAAAAGGAATGCACAGGATATAATAAATTTACTCTCTATTGCACCTCATTGAATGCCTTGTCTAATATTTGTTCTAAACATGATTTGAATACTCAGTGCGATGTAAAAAAGATGATGATTGGATATTGCAGATATTGTGTAGTTAACTCCCACTTTAATTGAATCAGCATTTTTTACAGTTGCTGTTTATTTCAACCAAATTTGATTTCTCTTAGATTTGTGTTCAATCTTATTGATTTTGCTCAGTTATTCGAACCTTTATTTACCATGTGAATTTATTTATTTATTCGAACTATATTCTTCATACCTAGGTTATCAAACACTACATTTATTTTAAATTTGATTTTCGAATAAGTGAGTCTATATCTTTGGTTAACTTGGAATTCGCGAAATTAAAAACTTGCCAAAATTTTCAAATACAATAACAAATTCGTGACATGTTTCAACATTCGATAAATCCTAAAATTTCCTTAGAAAGTAATCCAGAAAGGCGAAAACGACTAAAAACAACCTTTTTCTGTCCCCTATTTTGAAGTAAAGTGCTTAAATTTGTCCGTTTTAGAAATTCATCAAAATAATTTGGAACGATTGGCGAAATTAAAAACCCTTAAAAATGCTCTTTTGACCTTAACGAAATAAAAATATCTGCAAAAATTAAGACGAATAAGGTAAACCTCCTATACCATCAAAAAGCTCTTGAAAAACTGTATTGTTCGTTTTTAGAGTAAAATGAGGTCAAACTTTGCGTTTTTTGTCAAAATTCAAGTAAAAATGAAAATTTCACCTATTTCGACCTTATCTATTGAAAATGAAGTTGATTTTTGATAATTTTTGTTGTCAGGTAAGAAGGTGCAGTGCCCCACCTATATCTACCAAATTCCACCTATTCAGCCCGTTTACTTCCATGTTTCGTAAATCCCAATAGTTTAGCCTTCTAAAAAATTCAATAGCGCTTTGTCACTAAATTCTTAGTACCTTGCCCCAATATTAATTAGCTGGTCCAATTTGCTTTTCTTGCATCTGCATATTATTTTCTATGTTCAGCTTGCTTTCTTCAACTCTTCTATTCTTTTTATTCAGTTACATTTCAACATGCACTGCAGATGGTTTATAAACCGAAAATATTATGCAAATAGTTTTACTTGTTTTGTTTTTTATTTCCATACATTATTCTACAAATGGCGTACATTTCACAACAGTTACAATTTTGTTAAAGCATTTATAATTCCATTTTATTTTGTTTGTTGTTTAACGTATTTTGTTTTCTATGTTCAGCTTATGTTTTTCAACACCTCAAAGAATTGATCCTCCATGATGATGAAGTAGCGATGAAAAAATTGTTTGATAGTGATCCGTTAATCATCAACAACATGAGGGATAAAAAAGGATGGACAGTTCTGATGTGGGCCATTGCAATGGACCATTTATCATCGGTGAAGTTTCTAATCAGTAACGGCGCTGATGCAACATTATGTGATGAAGATAAAAACAACGCTATTCATTTTTGCGTATTTGGTGATCGTCTCGAAATACTAAAGTTCCTGTTGAATCATGTGGATGCTGATTGTATCAACCAAACAAATAATGCTATGGAAACACCTTTGTTTTACGCATCACAGTTTGGCCACATCGATAGCGTTAAAATTTTACTTGGAAGTCGACGTGTAGATGTGGATGTTCCTGGTTATAAAAACAAAACAGCATTCGATGTGGCTGGACGCCATAAATACACAAAGAATAAAGATGAAATTCAAATATTAATTTCTGAGTATAAAAAGTAAATAAATTTTTCAAATGCTATGAAATGACGATCTAAGTATTTTAATATCAACAGTTTGAGACAATCAATAGTTTAAAAAATTGATGATAAATGATAGAATATAATTTAAAAGTTAACCCCATTTCTACTACACGTTTTTTCTTTATATAAGGAACGTACTTTTTAGACTCAGCCTGGATGTTTCTAAACTTCAATTCAATATCACTTCTCTACCCCTGAAGATTAGAATCAAATTGCTATTTGTATTTAGGACATATACCCTTTCATTTTCAACGTTTGAATTAAGTGAAATTCTTCTTCTATCAAGATATAGCAAAAATAGAACTCATTATTCAGCCTTCTGTTTCTTATGAAAATGTTTAGACCCCTCCTACTTTTTTGTTTGCAACTTTTTATTGTGTAATGGAACTTTTTTGAAATTGGCGACTTTAAGCCTCTGCATTCATCTTCTCTGTTGTTCCATATTTTTTTTTCTATTTTGTTATCTAGAGGGTTTTGTGCTGATAAAACAAATAAATTCTGATTTTTGGTTCGTATACCTTATAGATATTATTATATTATTTTTAAAGGGACTTCTTGTGGGGGTGTACACAGAATACATAGCCTGGATCCATGCTCAAAAATCTCTCTTTGTCATTTGATATTTGCAGTTATATCCGTCCGACCTTGATGAAATGAATGAAATACATAATACACAACGAAGTATCACAGTTTCTTTACCGCCATAGTCATAAGAAAAAGAAAAGCAACGGTCGATGCTTTCAAACTTTCCTTTTCTTATGATTAAGAAAAGATCATGGTTCCTTCTTCAAAATCGCTGAGCTTTTTTTGAAAGATTCCAATTAATATTATTTTATTCGACTTTTATACCCCCTGGAAACAGCAAATCTAGTAAAAACTAAAGTAAACCCAGGAAAGTTAAGATATATCATTAGGAGCCATATGACATTGTGATATGCTTTAAAAAAATCTAATGTAAACTAACATTTGAGAGAGGAACCATCCATTTTTTAGTACATACACAAAATTTTTACATATTTTGACTCCTCCTCCTCCCCCCTCCTTTCCCTCTAGTACTCAGAGAACAATAGAAATGAGGCCATTCAAACAATAGATGTACGCATTGTACAGACCCTCTTAAAAAGTGGTTAAATTTTATTATTGTATTATGTCTTATCTTATTATTTATTATGCATTCCAGCAGTATTTAACGCATCAATAGGATTTTTTGCAAAATATTCAAGCATTAGCTGATTACTTACAATTTGTTTTTGTGATAACGTTGAACTTATACTTTGTATTTTCCCAGAACATCTTTTTGGGAGTTGAATGCTGCTTCATTTTGATCTGTCATCATTCTTGTTTTTGCAATCATTTAATTTGCTTTCAATTTTTAATAAAATTTTGCAAAAAAAAACCTTGGTAACTTGGCTTTTAGTTGATACTTTTATTTAACAAGACTAATCTAAAGTCACAAAGAAAGTTGTTTTTTGTCAAAAATTGCAAAAAATAACTGATTAATGTTTCCATATAAGCAGTGCACATTTTGATAAAGATGTAAAACCTGACTCTTATTGTATGTATCCTCCATAGTTGCCAAGCAATAAACTATTTAGTTGTAGTCATTTAAAACTTTTCTACTGCTGTAAGAATGACTATTGTGACATTAAATATAATTAGATTTATCCGGAACAACTCTGTATTTTTGTTTTTTTTGTAGTTATTTGTAGTCATTTGTAGTCATTTGAAACTTTTCTACTGCTGTAAGAATGACCATTGTGACATTAAATATAATTAGATTTATCCGGAACAACTCTGTATTTTTTTGTTTGTTCTTACTGGAAGGTGTTAACCTTTTCATATTGAAGTTTGTAATAAGAATTTATATGAAAAAATAAAAGAGAAGCTCTCTATTAGTTCCAGCAAACTTTTTCATAGGTTCTTATTAGTAGAAGACAGAATTGGTAACATCACCATAGTTTCTGGCTAGCTCAATAAAATCTGATAAATTATTGTTATACCAATTCTGTGAAACATCAGACCATCTAACCTGTTTTGTACTTGCAAAGGGAATATATTAGTTCTTTCTGCAAACCAAACAAAATAACCCTTTGGGGTATCAAATGTTAAAATGACATAGTTTTGATGTTATGACATCAGAGCAACATCTTTTAAGGATAGTGTAAAGCAAAGAAATCACAAATTTTCACTTTTTATTTCATTTAACCATTTAGACCATTTTTGTACATAGAATTTGAATATTGAATAATAATTAAAAGATTTCAATTAGTTCACTGAGTAATGTGCGTTACTAATTAATGAATTGTTCAGCTTAGGTAAACAAACAAAACTTTAAAACTGTTTTTTAGAAGGTTCATTTTTAAAAAATTTCAGAGCTTTGACGAGCTCCAAGTCCTCTCAGTTTCATCGGAAAAAAATTAATTTGGTATATTTGGAAAGAGTAGCATTATCACAAACCAATGTTTGCCTCATTTTTTGGTTTTAGGACTTATATCGACAAAATATCGACAAAATGCGGACCAGATCATGCATTTTAATTTTTTTTTTTCCTTAGTGATATATTCAGAATTAAAAAAAAAAATCGAAAAAATAAGGCAAACTTTTTTGAATACAGATCTACCGGATACAATAGCAAAAAAATTGTGTTAAAAAAAATCAAACTGAGGAGACTTGGAACTCATCAAAGGTAAAACAGTGTAATTAACTTTTTCAGCGATTAAATATATATTTTTTCTTTAACTTTATTCCCCCCTGCCCCATCCTCCGTTTTTTTTGCAATAACTTTTTTTCTACTGCATTTTTTTCCTTGAAATTTTGTGACTTTTAATTTCTACCTATTTGACATGCCAATGTGAAATTTCATGTCGAACCACGCCTTTTTTTCGAAGTTATGGCTTTTTTCTCAAGACGGGGTAGAAATTTTTTTGTTTTGCTAAATTCTTTTTTTCTGAGTCCAGAATCATTCCTAAATATGAGATATGACAATTTTTTATCATGAAAGTGATAAATAATGGTATTAAATACAAAAAATAGCCGAAAAAATGAAAGTTAAAAAATTTCATATGAGGGTTACTAAAATATATATATTTTCTCAATCTAACCTTACAGTCGTATTTAAACTAATATTGTTGATTTTAGTGTCTAAATTTCATGCAATTTCGATGAAAATTAAAGTTTTAATCAACAAAAACCGATTAATGTGCATTTGCTTGCTCCAGAACCCTTGAATTTTTAGTACAGTGGCTCAGCTGTGCGAATTGCTAATGCATCCTCTGTAGTAGGCATGCAAGTAGTTGTGTATGAAAAGCCATAAATTATTTTAGTTTTCAACAAAAATATGAGAAAATATTTCTTTTAAATTTATCTCCTATTAGTGTGTCAGTGGAAAGCATTAGATATTCTTATCAAGGTTCAAAATAACTGTAAAATAACTGTGAAAAGCAAATGTGAAGGAGAGACATTTCAGCTATGCAGCCTGAATCTATGCTCAAAAATCACTCCACCACCAAGCTTATTTCGTCCCTTTTCTACATTTATCACTTTTCTACATTTATCTACTCCCTGTGTTTTTGTTAATTTTTTGTTCTTCTTTTGTTTTTATTTTTTAATAATCAATAAACTTCATTTCTGAGAATAATTTTGAAACACCGTTTACGCTAGGGTTCTTTTTTCACAGGTTCCTGATAAAATATACTGGTGATTAGTGGTTTTAATATAAATAGTTATTAAATTGATATTACATTTTGAAGGAAGTTTAATATGACTTCTTCCAATCATAGAATTACAAAAATGTTAAATTAACCATTAATTGTATTATACACTTTAGTTGTCATAAGAATGCAAAATTTATAGTTGTTTATTTAAATTTGTTTTGGTTTCGTATCAATTTGCAGTATAATGACTACTTCATAATGACTACATGAAGTAAACAATATAAAGTGCAGTATAAACAGGATATTTGTTTGGGATTTGAATGATTTTGTTGACTCTAAGAAGTAGTAGTCACAGTGATTTGAGTTCGTTTTAATAAAACAAACTGTGTTAAGGTAATCTCTCAGTAAAGGCGATATTATAAGAATTTTCCTTCGAACATTTGCAATTATAATTTTTGTATATTTTCTTAGTAGGAGATATAATATTCTTTTCACTGGTTGAAATGTGGACAATTTTATTGTGGGTTTATAGCTTTTTACACTGAAATCATCATGTGTTTTGTTATTGTTGTAAAATATAAAAATATGCTTGGTGGAGGAGTGCTTTTTGAGCCCTGGGTTGGTAACATGGTAATGAAAAAAGTTATGTGAGATTACTTAGTTATTTTTTAAAAATATCTCTAGTATCAAAATAGTTCAAATGTTGTTATTCTAGGGAGTTTTTTTTAACTATAATACCGGTTGTAAATGTTTTATTAGGGACTCCTGAATTTCCACAAAATGACAACATTATTTTTAGCAAAACGCAGGGTTCCTATAACTGACTCTGCAAATGTTTCATATACAACTAAAATATCAGCTGTGAGGGATTATCAAATATGTCTCAAAACCAACACCTATACTCTAAGTCAGCAGTATATTTTAAGCAAAGAAGATTTGATAAATATTACTTAAATTTCTAACGGACTGTGAGCTAGAACTTGTGTAGATTTATCTTTCAAAACATAGAACCAAAGTTTAGTTCAGTTTAGTTTTCTCTTTTGTTCTTTTTATGTGGATGTTTAAATAGAACCAATAAGAAAGTTTGTTATCATTTTTTCTATTGTTCTTTTTTTAGGCATTTGATTTCAAAGAATGTCACAAGAAACGAAAATTACTCAATGAGATAGTTTCTTTTTATTTTGTTTCTATTGTTTTTTCAAAGATTAAAATAAGTTTAAAAGTAACAAGCACAAAGGTTTACAAAATGCATAAAATAAATTTAAACTTCAAGAATTTTTTAACGTGGAAAGTAACTTTTTGATAATAAAATTGAAAATTGCTGATATATTGAAGTGAATATATTTATTTTTCATAACGCATGCGGGTTATGCTAATCTAAAGATCCATTATACTTGGTCTAATGTTCAGTAAATACAGGCATCTTGTATCTATGCTCAAAAATCACTCCTCCCCAAAGCTTATTTTTATCTTATATCAACCTTTGTCTAAATAATTATTCTAATTAAATAGTCTTTGTATGCATTATGAGTTGTGGTCAGTAATTACTGGATTAATTAAAATGCTCTTTTTAAGATTTTTTTTAATTATATCAAAACTAATATTAATAGATCAGTAAAACAATTAATATTAAAATATTATTATATTGGTCTTAGTTAATATAAAATTAATATGCTCTTATTAAGAATAAGATATTTTAATTTTATCTAAACTAATATTAATAGACATTGTTTTAAGAATCTTTCTGACTTGATGTATTTTTAGTTATTCAAGAAGGTAATGTTTGCTTACTTGTTTCTTTGTTTGATGGGGTGGATAAAATTATACTTTGTTATTTTTAACAGTTGTAGAATTGCAGTTATATACCAAAGTAATAAAGTAGAGTAGAGAGTACATTCTGTTACCATTTACAACATGTTAAAAATATCGGAGAATGAGCAACAATATTATAGACCTACTTGTTGATTAATGAAAAACAACAGTTTTTATTAAAATACAAGCAAAGGCTTTTTGGTATAAACCATCTTCAGTGCTATACAGTAAAAATATTTTGTTACTGTTTTTATACATTTTTTATATTACATTTTTTATATTCTTTCAAATACTGCTGGCCAGTAAAACATT
>JAUELI010158812.1:0-12006 GCA_031471325.1 Catablema vesicarium
TATGATAAATTTTACTCCAATATAATTTTCTTCTTGAAAAACCCTTCTGTTTGTTACTTTGACATGTGTTATATATCTTTAGAAATAAGTGAAACAGTAAACAGAAAAGATCAGTGAAACAATAAAATTAAATTATAGAATGCACCCAATGTTTATAGAATTTGAAGAAGCATGCCAGTCTGTGATCAATTTCAAACGTACTTCTCCACAATGATTAATGTATCATTAGTCAGAGTTTAATTTGAAAAACCTCTACAATGGAGCAGTCTTTTTAATATTGACCCACTAGAGTCCCAAGTACGGGTTTGTAAAGATAAAAATAAACATTCCATTGAATATCAAGATTCTACACTTAATTTCAGAAGAAACTAGTAGCCAGCAGTGATTGAACGCATGCAGATTTTAAGACATCAAAACAGGTACACTAGACCATTTTACGGCATTGCTCATTTTTGAATATCATATTTCATAGTGCGTTAGCGGCTGCAATGAACTTGCTCAAAGTCAGCAAAATAATGTTGGAACGACATACAAAAGAATAATTTTCTCTATCGTTTTTTCATACTTTAAGCAGGTTTGTAGATACTGAGACATTCATAGCTTGTAAAAGCTTCTTTAACAATCTGTTAATATGTAGACTATTCCCAGTAAACAAAAACCTGTTCAAAGTCTGTAGAATAACCTTCATACAACCTTTGATCAAATCTTGTTCTGAGGTAATTTTGAGGACTTTGAACAGGTTTTTGTTTGCTGGGTTAGTTGCTGATGCTCCCATTTATAAATTAATAATATATACACTCCGATTCATAAATTAATAATTTTACATTAAAACGAGACTGAGACTGCGCATCATTACGTAATTGAATTTATAAACGGGATATGATATTATTTTTAGGAAAACGCTCCTGTGGAAGGACAGTAAATATTTCTATGGTCAATGGAAACATACAAGCGTCGACATATTGTTCGTCAAAGCTACCAAAAGCAGCTGAAATGCAACCAACTCCTCTTTCTTTTGCCTTGGTGACTTGAAAGAAAGTAACTTTGGTCTATATGTTTTATTTGAAATAACTGAAACTGTGGAGGTTGCAGACAAATGTGTTGGTAGTGAAATTGATTTGGTGATTATTCCTTCAAATAAAAATAAACCTTTAGACACTGTCACATCTATTTTAATGAATAAACACAATCATTACCTAGTCAAGAAAGTTAAAGATTCTTACAGAGATGTAAAACAATATAATAAATTTTTTAGTTATTTGGAAGCCAATCAGTTTCGTGTATGAGGTGGAAGTCCTGATGATTTTAACGCGTTTATATCATGTTGATCCTCTTTGTTCTGAGAAGTTGATCCTACCTACAATGCATTGGTAAATAGACACAAATGTTTTCCTAGTGATGCAGAAGAATTTTTAGGATTCAACAAACCCAAGGCTCATGGGCATAAGGAGAAGGCATTTAGTCCCTTACAAATGGCCTCCAAAATAATGAGTCTTTCAAATTATTTGTCGTGTGAATACATGCGATTTCAACATATGCAATTGAATAGTTTTAACCAACAAAATCCACGCAAGGACGGCATTGAAGATTTTATGATCACAAAGATTAATCATGTTGTCATCAAAATTCGAAAAGTTACACACAAAGTTACTTAATGCTGATTTGTATGAGGCTATCGAGATTAATGAGAACATTTTACTGAGCACAATATTACAATTGTTTAAATCATTTAAGTACCTAAAAGAACATGGTTTACCACTTCAAAATTATATCAAGAGGGCAACATAGCGCTGTTCATTTTATTTAGAAACAGCTTAGAGATGAAGAAGATCCAACAAGAAAAAATTTTCTAATTTCCAAGTTAAAAGAAAAATCAGAAATATATCTAACAAGGGCCAGCAAAAAGGAAATAAAAAAAAAGCTTTCTTATCTTGGCGATTTGCTTGGCGACTCTTCAGTTCGAGCTAATTCTATAAAAAAGGAATTATGAACAAATTAGAACTCATGGTGATAACTGGAAATGATATTACGATCGATCTTCGTGCAAATAACGGGAGCGTACCTAAATATGAATCATAGTTGCTGATCATGTTAAAGATAAAACTGCTGCCGATGATCGCAGACAGTAACGTTCTTGATGATGGCACGGTTGTTACAAACATGGGTTTGGCATTATCATATGCTGATCTTTATTGAACATGTGTAGTCATTGCTAAAGGTTCGTTATCACCAACAAATATACCATCATATATACCATACAAATGGCGCAAGCGAAAATACTCAGAAAAAAGAATTATGATCTCCATTACACCAATGCAATTTATTCTTTCATGAAAAAACGAGCAAAAAAAAATGAGGTTGACAGCGTCTTCATATTTGCTGATGCTAAATGCAAGGTTACAGTTGAAGAACCTGGGTACCCAATTGCTGCGGTTGCGAGTGGCAAAAAATTTATTGTTGGAGAGAATGAAGTTTTTAGTGTTGGAGATCACGACTTTTCAAAAACATCATTGATACCAGATGCTGTTTTAGTGCATGATATTCCTGAAATTGCTCAATTATCAGAATGCAACAATGAAATAGACAATTTTAATATTGAAGAGAAAGACAGCTGGTACAGGGGGTCAGGTTTACTATGGAGTAAAGAGCATGGTGTTAGAAGGTAGTTCAGCAATAAGAGAAGTTGTTGAAGTTTGGCAAGTGATTGAAAATTCTTCACGTTTATTTGCGTATACTGATGGAGGTGGTGACAGTCGTTAATTTCTTTAACATTCAAAAATCCATAATATCAATATTTTTATAGCATGATTTTGACGAAGTTTTATTTGCCAGATCAGCTGCGGGTTTGTCATAAAGAAACCCAGTTGAGAGAATGCATGCCATTGCCAATTTGGGTCGATTGGTATCATGCCCGGTAAGATGAAGGAGGGATTAGAAAAAGCCTATTAAAAACAAACAGTAATGAGGAGTTGAGGAAAACTTGTGCAAATGATGAAAACTTAAAAGATGCCTTTCAGAAAAGTTTAGAACCACCAAAGGTGCTGATGGAACATGTGTTGCAAAAACTTTCCCTAAAGGAAAAATCTTTTGAAATTTATGGAGCAGTGAGTGATAATGAAATTAGGGAGTATGAAAACTTATTAAAGCAGTTCAGAAACGATTTCCAAAATGTCAAGAAAAAAGATGACGCTCACAAATTTCCTTCATTCAAAGAGTTTTTTGAAACCCATTGTGCAGCCAGGACATATTTTTTTCAAGTGTTCAAATGCCAATCAACAAGCTGTCCCTTCCATTTACCAATCCGAGGTGCTGAGCAGATTATAGAAAGATTTCCTGACCCAACCCCATATGATGATAATGGTACCGAAAGATACAAAGAAGGGTATGATCCAGAGAAAAACTTGCCATCTGTACTAGTTAGTCCAACCAAACAACCTCACAACTCACCAACAGCCCAAACAGCTAAAAAACGTTGGACTAGTTATTGTATGTTACGAATGCTGCCGATACACACGACTCCTGTTGATAACAGAATTTTATTTTTCTGATTGGATTTTATCGTGTATAAATTTTTGTTAATAATAATAATAATAATGATCCCGTTTACTTTTTGCGAAGAAGAAAGTTTCTGTTATGCTGCAGAAGTCAATCAAGAAGTTCAAAGCTGATTACATGTACACACATTTTTCATTAAATTTGAAAATTGCACGTTTTTTCCTATAAGTCAATTGCTACGGTATGAGGCAGAAATTTGTAAAACCCTAAAATGAAGTTGCTTATAAAAACAAATAAGTAACACCTAAGCCAACCTAAGGTTATCTTGTGGACTTTGAACAGGTTTTTGCCCACTGAGAATGATCTGTTCTACACTTGCGAAACCTTGCTTATTCTTAAGATTTATTCTACTTTCATTTTGAGAATTAAATACGTTCTCAGGGTCCCTTTCCACTTTTTGAAAAAAGCAGAAATGACCCTGGGAATGAGGTTTATATATATCTTCCAGATGAGGCTCCCACAAATATTTCAAACAGGATTTATGTGCGGGAAAATTTATGTTGCACAGTGTACAGTGTTGAAAGAAAATATGCATGTACTGTGGATCGAGCAAGAAACTTGTAGAAAACAATCCCCTTGTTTATCCCAAATGCAATAAATGTAACGGCAAGAGAAACATCCTCTACAGGAAAAAAAATTGTTACTGAAGACTCTCTCAAACAAACAAAAATTATGTAGAAACACAAAAAGTTTCCATTGAACAACTTGTTTTTAATAGTATTCCCAATAGTATTCCTAATCTGCTCTTGGAATGCAAATTATTTTTCTTAAAAAATATCCCACATATCTATGGAATTAAACGTCTTGACTTGTTCAGCTCTACCAACTCACTTCTAAGTGATCAATACCTAAAAAATAAAAGCTTGTGTATATATTTTATTGTTCATTCATTTATTTTTTAAAAACTACCTTAACCCTATTCATGCCGGGCTTTTGAGGGGTCTAATAAAAATAAGTTAAAGTCGCTTAACCATTTAACACATGTGTTGTTAATATTTAAGTGGTTAAACAAGTGTGTCACATATATTTTTTAATGTTTTAAACCACAACTAATATTATCACAAACATTAATTCACACATCAAGTTTTTCGCTGACAGCCTATGTGGAATATGAGGTTAAGTCACATTATGTGATCTTCTGTTTGGGGTTCACAAGCAATACTCGGCCAGTACAAGGTCTCCTGTCAGCTTTTTATCCGATACAAATTTATCGGAAAATTAAATGCTCCAAAATTGTTGCTTCCAATGCATTAAAATACGCTGGTAGTAGATTGGAGAAATTAGAGCGAAGATACACAATATTGACCGTTGTGGGGACCATTCATTGAATGGTAAAAAACATATTTTAAAAAATCCACATACTGGTTTAAAAACTGGAAAATAAAAAATAAAATCTGCATATCGCATTCACTTTTTTTAGACGAAACGCTCTGCTAACAATCAATTTTCATCAGCCTAAGCAGTGTTATTGTTGAATATTTTTAGGGAAGCCCATTACTACAGAAGGTAAGGGTAATCAGCTTGTCTCTGGAAGCATTCTGGGCTAAAAACTCAAAAGTGAGAAATTTCTAGGAATCTATTATACTCTGGATCATGACATTTATGGTAGAGAAGTTAAATGATGGTGGTAAATTTATCCCTTCTAAATGACTCCTAAAATACCCCTTGAAGCACAGTTAAAAAGGATGTGTAAGCAGTGCTGGGTATTTTTATTGGTAATTGAAATAATGACATCATGCTCTATTTTGAGTAAATGTATGGACAAAGTAACTATTTTGAACAAATGTATGGATACAGTAAACACATGCAAAAACAATATAGTTTGACCATTCTCAATGTTTGTTTTCTTTTCAGCTGCAATCAAGACTCACTATGAAAATAAGTTCTGCCAAAAAAGAAATCATTCAAACAATCCAGATAAACAAAAGGAAATAAATCGGAACCAAAGAAGTGTTCATGTAAGTTTTGTATTACTTTTCAATAAATTATTTTGAGGAAAAGGGGAAAATTGATACATTCCAAAATTATACAATGGCTAAAAAAAGGTTTATAACAAAACCAAGAATGAAAAAATTTAAAAAGCAATTGGTGGTTGAAATAACCCAGGATACCAAATGTTGAGGAATGATTTTTGAGCATATATTATCCAGGCTTTATCCCGGATCTAGGCTCAAAAATCTTATTTTCACCCTTATAATAGAAAATTTGCATACATCGATTTTAGTTGAAAATAAAATTGTTTTGTTTTTAAAAGTACATAGGATAAAAAATATTGTAAATTAAGAATTTGAAACGAAGTGCAGTCAACTCTCAAGAACAAAAGCAAACAGACCATTATTTTTTGGCTTTACATTTATTACTTCAATCTCTTTTTAGGAAGCAAGGCGAATACAAAAAGCCCTGTTTCTTGTTAAAGATGCGGTTATTGATGCAGACAGCAAAAAACAATTTGTACATGCTATCACCACTGAAATGATGGGTTCCGAAGAAGAGTTGGAAAATAAAAATGTTGACAGATTTTATGGTAACATGGCGAACAAAAGATTTTCAAAAGTTAGTAGGTTGACAAATCACATCTGGAGAACTGTTCAAAACGTGCTAAGGAACAAATGGCCACAAGAAAGTTAGAAACTTCTTCGAATAGAAGTCTACCTAAGGAATTGAAATTTGGAATGGATTTATTTGTTGGTAAAAATTTAATTCAAAATGACTTTATTTATTTTATCTAGTTGTACCTTGTTAAAATATTGAAACAAACAAGGTTCAAAATAAAAGAATATAACCTAAGTTGAGGAGTAATTTGCAACCTGAACCTATGCTACATAAAAAATCTCTTCACATATGGTTTACTGGTTATTTCAACCCTTAAAAAACTCACATTAGGGCTGATTCACATATCGATTTTGCACACGCTTTAGCACCCATCCTTAGCATCCTTCCTGAATTTTGTAAAAATCGATGAAAGTTTCAAAACTCTATAAACGTTTTTAACTAAAGCTCTGCTCTTTAATCTACTATAAAGAAGCATCCAACGATTGATATGTTGATGTTCTATCGGTTGCCTCTCTTACTCCGCTTTTCTTTTTTCGACTGAATGCATTTGAAGAAATGGAGTGATTGAGGAAGCAGAAAAATTCAAATCATTAGCAGTTTAGGGCTAACCGTTCTACAACAAAACATAGCTCTAAAAGAACATTTAATTGTTAATATTACAGCCCATGCCACAAAAATTTTGTCGTTTATAAAAGAACAAAATTTACAAAAATCTGCTGATCTGAAATTGAATCTGCAATCGTCCTTCATGTATCACATCACAATCCGATCGAACATGCTTGGTCTCCATTAAGCAACGCCTCGAAAAGTGTAGTTTTGCCAGTATGTTTACCTGACGAAGAAACCCCGCCAAATAAGTAGAGAAAGAAGTGCAGATGCTAGATAATGCAGCCACCATATTGAAGCAATACTGGGATAACTTGCGTTACAATGGAAATGCAGTTATTCCTGTACTCATTCCATCAGAAAATGACAATTTAGCATACCAAAACCATTCTGAAATTGAACGCTTTATCAATTCCCCGGATAAAAAATTGACAGCTCTGCAAGCAGAATTCAAATCCATTGCTGCCCATACAAATCGCCGATCCAACAAGATATCATTCATGAAGTGCCAACTATTCAAAGGAAAATATCATTTATGTAACTGTTGCTCACAGAATCCACCAAAATCAAGTATGGCATTGAAATTGAGTTGTTTCTTGGGAGACATTTATTTGACCCTGTGAAATCCGCGACACATGAGGGACATTTCAAGACTTACATGGAAATAACAGAAGAAACAAGCACATACACAATACAAATTTTGGCTAGTGTAGCGAGTGCCCAAATTGGTGGTTTTCTTCTGACGAAGAAAGAAAATGACACAAGAGATTACATCACCCAAAGAAAAGTGTTCTTAACTTGGTGATGTGCAATGCTGCTCTGGTTATTAAGCCCCATAAATTCAAAGTAAGACGGAAAAAATGTCTGCTTTCTTTCAAAACTTACCACCAATTGAATAAACAGGAAACCAACCAACAGCATGTTCGCAACAGAAAAGAGGTTGCAAAACAAAGCATTATAAAACAAAACAAAGCCACAAAAAAGTAAATAAGGAAAAAAGAATCCTCGCCAGTTACTTTCAACCAGTCGTTAAGAAAAGAAAATTGCGGAAGAGAATGATTTGGGTAGTAATGAAGAAAAAGACAAACATAATGCTGGATCTGCCTCGGAAAAAAAGAAGAAGAAGAGTGTGGTGCAGAGAAATGTACTATCAACGAGTATGATGACGAAAAGGACATCGATTGGATACAATGCAATACGTGTAATGTATGGTATCACAAATTTTGTATTGATGTTAAAAGAATACCAAAAAAATATATTTGTTTCAAATGCATTTAAACTACTATTGAAATTAAATGGACATCATATTTTTGAAGGACATAACCTATTTTTTCCTGGTTTTGACCAACTTATGTTGAGTTTTTAACATTTTACTTATTTATTTTTTATTTTGTTAACATTTTGTGCTAGTTATCTGCAACAGCACTTTAGACAAGGTTTCAAAGACAGGGTTTCGTAGCATTTCTTGAGGGTCTCTTATGAAGGGTGGGGATAAGGTTTGACATTTTTGTAATTTACCTGTACTGTTTTTCGCACATTTGATGTGAAACTGCAGTGTCGCTGTTTTGTTTGAATCGCTTCTTTTTTCTGAAAAAATAAAAATATATACATTGTAATATGAGTAGGGTATACACAGCTAGATAATATTGACTGTCAACTGTGTAAAAATCTAGTTAACAGTTAATACTATCTAGCTGTGTATATACTACTCATATTACAATGAGCAGAGTTGGAGCAAATTTGTCTTAGATAACCTGAGTGTTGTTATCTGGGATTATCTGATAAAACCTGTTTCTGGAAACATCTGATATTTACTGACGTTTTCCAATGGAATTCTGCATGTTTTCTAGCTCAGATAACATGTGTTAAACATCGCGTTTTTCTATTTGGAAAACCTTCACTTGAGGTTTTAGAATAAGAATACTCAATAACGTGAGGTTTTAGAATATGAATACTTATTAAAACCTCATGTTTTCTTGACGACAACACGAAAAATATCAGGTTACACCTAGGTTTCCCTATTTGAAAAACGTCCACAACCAGATTTCACAACGAGGATATCGAGTTATACTTCTTCAAAAAACTCGAAAAACCGCAAATAAAATTCAAGCGGCAAAAAAAAAAAAGATTTATTTGTAGTATGCCCATTGATGTTCGTTACATTTTAGATAGAACAACTATTAGAAAACCAGATATCAAATTTGAAAATCTGACAGTAAAATCGCTTTGATTGAAATTTCACATAAGGACACATCATTTAAAAATGCTGTTTGAGTCTTTTCTAGATGGCCTACAAAGGTCCTTACTTGTTTCAAACTGAGGAACTATCACTAAAAAAGACTGAATTTTGGTCATTTACAGTAAACTTTTACATTATATCTAGCAAAATAGCAATTATCCTCTAAACAAACCCTCAGTTAAATTCTTATAATCAAATCATTCTTGCAATTAAATTCATTCATTTCGCATAGAGTGATCTGAAGGAACAGTCGCAAAATTGCATTTTTTCGCAACTAAACTACCGAAATATTGACCCACTTGGTTGTCATTTTGCGTATTAAGGAGGCAGTGATCCACCTCTCGTGGCAATTTTTTTCAGACCAACAGGGGAAAACTGAATCCTTCGGATCACATGGTATATCTGGAATGCGATTTCGAACTTTTTCAATGAATGCGGTCTGATACTCCATCCGAGTAAGACTCATTGAAAGTATTGCTGGATCAGAAGAGGCTGCAGTTCTGTGGTCCAACACTGTAGTGATGATTGACAAGTCAGATTTTTGTAATTCTGATCTGTCATATTCTCGTAGAGTCATGTTGGATAAACATCCAGCCTTTGATGCATTGTCAAGGATCGTATAAGTAATAAGGTGATCACAAATATGACAATATTGCGATCAAGAAAGAATATTTGCATTGCATAGCAACCACTGCAGGAGTTTTTGGGAAGCTTCGCAAGATTTTCTAACTGCTTGGCATAGTGGGCCTTTTTAATTCTCCTTTGATAGTTCCTACACCATTGGCCAACAATTGATTTGATAGCGCTTACGGCTGCCGGTAACACTTGCATTTTTTGGTGTTGTAATTACTACGAGAAGAAAGAATTACTTGATCGAACCCAGGTACGATTTAATGGTACCTGGTTTTCTTCCTTTTCATTCAAACATTGTGACCCAGGATTTCAAATTATCCCTGTCTAAAAGTTTGTTGTTTATGTTTTCTCAATGAATCGATGAAATGAAGAATGCTCAACAAGACATTGCGGTGTTGACGAGCAGAAGGTGTTTTCTTGAAACCACCATCGCAGCTCCGAAGCCAATCGAAAAAACTATTAACAAATTGTTCTTCTTCGGCAGATGTCATGATTACTCGTTCGTCAAAATCCTCGTAATCATACTCAACTTCTTCAAACCCAGAATTCAAGTAATCCGTTCCTCTATTTTCTGGTATCAGTGCCTCACTATAAAATGAAAGTTTAATGTTCATAAAGACCTGTTGAGATGAAATCACTAACCAAAAAACGTTTATCAATTCGCCTAAAAATCGAGCATGAAAGCTAGTAGTATAGAACAGGTACTCATGCTGGTAGCAAAGAATATTACATTAAGATAAGAAAAAATACCCATACACAAATCATGATGTTGCTACCAAAATTATATAGAAAATCAACAGTTTTAATGAGGCCCAGTATAATGTTTATTATTTCATGATTTTAAGCTGTTGCTAATTAGTTTTTTATGTAAAGCAAAGTGATGACTATACAGTTTTCAAGGTCCAGGCTGCAATGATGTGAGATTTGATGCTTATAAAAGTGATGTTTATCAAAAGATTTTCAAATTTCAAGTTTCCTGTGACAAAACAGTGAAAAATACCAATACCATAAAAGACAGCAACAGAATAAATGACAGAATAAAAAACACATGTAATAAATGTGTTGTAAATGATTCAAGACACAAAGCATATTCATGGTCTTGATTTGGATAGCAAATTTAGGCATACCTTCAAACCCGTTTTAGGATAATGCAAAGTTCTACAGGTTTGTTACATAATATGAAAATGGGGTTCAAACAGATCAATGGAAGAATCACTATCATTGAAACCTTCTTTCAGTTGAGAGATCGAGTTAACAAACGGTACAAATTCATCTGGCACATTTGTTCCCTCTGATACTGCATCAGATTGGTTGTTGACCAGAACAGCTTCTCTCAGTTTGAGTTTATAAATGACAGCAGAAAGATGATGTGTTTGTTTCAGTTAGTTTTCCATCAGCAGCACCTCCTTTTGACAATAAGCGAAAGGGCAACGTCTCCGATCGTAGGAACGAACTTTAGTTTTTCTTTCATCACTTGAAACTTTTTCTCTTTGCACATTAAGCCTTAAGTTAACACGAGCACCAGACGCCTGAACTTCTGTCCACTCATGAACCATCATCAAATGCTCTTTCAGATGGCTCCACATACTAAATAGAGTAAAAGAGTATGTTAACAATTCAAACCAATTTTGAAAACCCTTCGCTGTTAGGTAATTCACATGCAGTTTTCAAATAAGATGAAACAGAACAGGCAATATTAGAAAAAATGTGAATCTATTCAAGATTGCAGATTAGGGGAAAATTCTCTTTCTTCAATCTCGTACTCTTTTTTCACCATCAATTTCTTTCCTTAATGCATATTGTTATTCAATATTATTTATACATGGAACTGCTTCAATACTAAATACTGCTATCATACAGGTCCTGTAATACAGCTTATTAATGACTCATGACCATGATCTGAAATAAACAATTCACCAAATCGCTCGCCTTCTGCATTATCATAAATAGATATCCCCAATCTATGTCTACAGGAATTCGAAAGGTAAGTTTAAAAATATTAAAAACATACCAATCACATCGAACAACAGGACACACAACTTTTCCCCTTTTTTGTGTTTGATTACTTGCAAGTCTTTTTTTCCTTCTACATACCAGTAATAAAGGATTGCGAAGCCGTGAGCGAGTCACTATGTTCGCAAGCGAAATTTTGATAGACATACGGCAAAGGCAGACAGAAAGGAAATACAGGCCGAAATTGCCCGAAATTGTGCCTCACTTGTGAAATTGAAAATTTAATTAGTATTATCTTATTTAGAATACTTAATTTAGTCAGTGTGTCAAATTTCATGAAAATCAGAGCACTTTTAATATTTTTATCAAAAATATGACGTCACTTGTGAAATTGATACCATCTTATTCAGCATAATTAATTTAGTCAGTGTGCCAAATTTCAGCCAAATCAGAGCTTTTTTCATTTT
>JAUELI010158923.1:0-16463 GCA_031471325.1 Catablema vesicarium
ACATGGTTGAACATGCCGAAGCAAAAAACGATAAGTTGTTTTTCATGCATACATCGTAGCGACAGGCCACAAGCCAGCGAAGTAGAATCAAAGAAGGTATCGACAAATTTTTGATGAAAACATATAACTGCAAGCGCATATTTCAAAATATATTTTTAAAGTGTGCACAAATGTATAATAAATAATTTCGGTCGGTGATATTTACTAAACACAGTCGGAGGTCGGCAACCTGTGCTATAAATATAGTTTTTATTCAGAAGTTTGATTTTTACTGATATAAAATTTTTGCAGTCGGGGAATTTTTTTAGAGTCGGTCGTGTTACGGCAAACACATAATTATTTAAGGATGGCCCAATACATTCTTGAAAGCAATTGAGTAATGGGCGTGCATGACCGGTTAGGCCGGTGTCACAAAATTGTGGTGTTAGAGTCAGCCGACCGACCCTATTTTTGAATGTCAAAATTTTAGAGTCGGTTATTTTTAGAAACTTATCGTTCAAACAATGTTTTCATTTTTCTCGCACGGCGCTGCCGTCTATCCGCCATTTAACTTGCATAGAACTTGGTGTAACTAATCGGGAAGACATATGCGGGCCGTTTCGTGAGTTGGGCGGTCCGCATATTGCTTCTTGAAAGTTGCACCAAGTTCCCAGCAAGTTAAAATGGCAGATAGATGGCAGCGCCAAGCGAGAAAATGCAAGTAGCTAGCAAGCTATGATATTCACCAAATACAGAATCATATAGAACAAATATATATGTCACGCTGCTCCATGCTCTCATCCCAGTGGGCAAAAACCTGTTCAAAGTCTGCAAAATAACCTTAGAACACCGTTTGGTCAAACGCTGTTCTAAGGTTATTTTTTGGACTTTGAACAGGTTTTTGCCCACTGGGATGATCCTATCTTTTGTAATAAGGTTTTTTTAACTTCAGATGTTTCTCTTATGCATCCTTTCACCAAGAAACTACTAATTTATAAGTTTTAGGACCCCTTGTTAAAATGTTTATTTTTTTAATTTTCCCCGTCCAAGATTTGTTTGATATGGTAGAATATGACATTTCCCCCGCAAAAATTGATCATTCTTTTTAAAAAATTTCTGTGGCAAATCCACGTGAGTAGGTCGCAGTAATCCATCCAGCTCGCATGAGCTGATTTTTACTTAATGAAACAATGTTATAAAAAACTGATGCATTGAAATGGAGCCAAGTGTCTCCTCTTTCGGGGGGTATATAATATATAGTTGTACCATGCCTAGTTCTGTAAGAGGTCTATCAAACGTTAAAGTCAACCCCCAAAAAAGTTCTGAGATAACTGCGTTTTAATGTTTTTTTGAATGTGAGTAACTTGCTGTATGATAGATGTTATTTACTTTTAAATTGTGCTGAACTATGTGTTAATAATAAGATGTATGTATTTATGTATACTAACAAATTTCCAGATTTAAAGGTTTTCCTGGAACATTTCCTGTAATATTACAGGCTCATCGGAAAGCACGCAGCTAAGTTCATATAAAACTTTGAGAAAAAAAATTCGATTTTTTGACGATAAAGACCCCCCTGTATCCTTAATACAGGAAAATACCTTTTATTCGCAAATACAAAATTAAAAACCTAAGTAGAGCGTTATTATCAAAAACATCTGATCAACCTGAAATAAAGCCCTGATAATTACTCTACCTATAGACAAAATAACAGGCAAGCAGTATGTATATATTTCAGTAGACTTATCTCCTTATTCTCACCAATTTCTGATATTCTTTGGGACACAAGGGAACATGTATTAGTCATAAGCATAATAACAGTAGTACTAGAAAACTTGATTATGTTTTTATTATTCAAAAGATAATTATGTTTGAACTGTATTATTCCAGGTTTAATGATGCAGGTTATTACTTTTGGAGATTATCAATGCAATGTTTGGATATTGCTGAAAAGAAATTATCAGGTAACAGATATAAATTATGAAATTGAGAAAGTTATTATTAGGAAATTGAAATGCATAGAAAAAGAATACTAACTCTCTTAACCCTGTGTGTGTTTTATGTGTACGCTAATGTTTAAGGATTGTGGAGCCTCAAAACTTTCCAAAAATAAAATTCAAACTGCTGATGTTAACATTTCTATTTTTGTATGTTTTAGCTTTCTTACTGTATAATCAAAAATTTAAATACCAAGAAGACATTGTATTACAAAATTACACTGAAAAAACATTGTAACATGATGAAATTTTGTACAGTTAATGAGCTGAGTCTATTATCAATGTGTACACAATTTCATTGATGTTAGTCATAAGTTTAGATGAAGTTATACAAAGTAGTACAAAGCAAAATTCTTCTCATATTGAGAAATGTATTGTTGAGTTGTGTTATCGTGTTCTTTTCTCTATAACTGATCAGAAATGAAAAGATTATTTTTATTCTGAAATGAACTTTTCACCTCTTACCGCAAATCACATTTTATTTAATAGGTAAGCTGACCGATGTTGAAGATAATATACTTGAAAAATATTATATGTATCAGAGAAAAGCAGAAATATATTATGTTTATCACACTATCCAAAGATACATGGTTAGTTTATTTTTAGCTTTTCTTGTGCAGAGGGTTGGGTGAAAGAATATAAATGCGTTTGATTTTCAGTTTGGGTTTTGTCTGTTCATCTTTTGTTCTCTGTAAGTAAATGTATTTACTTTATTCTGGTTATTCTTTTAAAACTTATTTTAGGAAGAACCATTTACTGCACAGATGCCTGAAGCTCTTTTTAACATGGGTCGTTTTCTGTTACACTACCTAATCAAAGAAATACCTCATGGAGTTTCCAGGGTGTATCTTTTCTTATGTTGTTTTTCTTGTTTTTATTATCATTGTGTATTCTGTTCATTTTTGAACGTATTTTTTGTATTTATACTATTATCATTAACTCTCTGAAATACACAAATTTGATTGGTTAATGACGACGAAATATTTACCATATTTTTTTAAAACAGAGTGCAATATCTTGTTATTTTTTACTTCAGTGCAAAAGTCAATATTTATTTCTGATTGGTTGAAACTAAAATCTTAGGTCTATTGGTTCAAGTCAATAACAAAATTAGTAGCTCAAAGTTTTAAAAAAAACTTTAACTCCTTTGCGTTCCTGTTCTTATAAGAGAAAGTCTTTAAAACACTTATTTAAAAAACCATCTATGCAGAAGCATCTTCTTGAAATCGACAAGCTAGAAGTTTATATTTTAAAATGTAATGTTTTTAAAACTAGCAACGTTTTTATAAAAAAAGTAAAATGTTTTGTTCTGATCCTTTATGACTAATGATAAACTTGTTATAGCACTCTTGCTTGAAAAATATGGCAAAGATATTTTTCACGTTGTTTGTATTTTCTTCATATATTTTACTCACTCCTCACTCTTAAAATATTGGAAAATATGAATAACTCAAAAAAATATTTGCCATATTTTTTTTGCTTCGTGCAATAACATTTCTAATAACATTTCTTAACAGCGAGTTTTAGTCATGCACTACTCGCAGTTGCAAAACAAGGGAAGAACCTAGGTGCATACAAGTTGGCAAGATATGCTTATGATAAATTACAGGTGAGTAGCATAGTATACGTTTATTGAAGCATGCAATGTATTATTTTTTTGAGCCAAATATTCGGCATAACAACTTCAGAAAAAAAATTCCGGCCAAAAGGACTTGTCCTTAAGTCTTCTGTTATGTAAGCACAACCCCGATTATTTAAGCAATTTTTTACCCAGCATAGATAGGGTAAATTTCTTTTCTTTTTCATACTTTTAAATATAGTTGTTTTTTGGGTCACCTAGAGAAAGAGGTTTGTTATGAGGACTTATTTGGTTTTCATAGTAATTGAAATAATCATTGCAAACAAATGACAAACACAAACAAACATTACAGGTAAAAAGGTGAAACAATTGAGAAATCTATAATTTATGAATACAAGAAAATTATAATAATTGTTTTTTATATACAAAATAAATATAAATTAAATATTACATTGACTTGTTTTAAAAATCATTATTACAAAATCGAAAATAATGAGAAAATAAATACTTTGTACTTAACCCAAGAATTGATACTAGAGATGGCACAATAACATTTTAAATGAAAAGAGCTCTTCAAAAAAGAGTTAGAACTGGCTTTATCAGATATACTGTCTAGCCCTTCTTTGTCATCTGAATGACTCCAATGATCACAGTAATGTATTTTTTGCCACCTCCAGTGCCTCATTTTTTAATCTCAGTTTTCAGGTCTTCTTACTTACATATTATTTCGAATTCTTTAACAGATTATATTTTTGTCAGATGGCACACACATATTATATATTAGTTTGAAAGTTTTTCTTTTTTATCCCTAATTACAACATTTGGTAGATTTGGTGCAGTTTTATTGTAAAGATCAGTGCATATACTGAAGTCACTAAAAATAGTTGCATATTTTCTGGCTCTGATGTGCTTTTACCTTTTGAGAATTACTTAGAGAGGGTCTGAATTCATGAGTTGTATATTATTATATTTTTCGTGTTAATTGGTCAAATAAATAATTTCAACTGCCTGGCATATAATGTATTGTTTAATTGAAAGCTTTATTTAGATATCAAATAAGTTTTGCTCATTTAAAATTCCTGTCTAATTCTTACCCAGTGGACACGATGACCTTTGTAGGATGTCCTAAAAGCGTCATGCTGTGACGTCCATAATACGTCCTCTCAATGTTATTTTGGTAACAGCATATAAGGTCCCGAAACGGACATTCTAACTAAATACGTATTTAGGACGTCATCCGGACGTTGTAAGGACGTACATTTCTTTGGTAATAGAAATGCTTTCTGTTCTTGAGCATATTAGTACAATGTATCAAATTTTAGCTTAATTTTTTAAAAGCAGCCTTTTTCATTCATTTAGCGATGATAGAAAAACTCATTTTTCAGATACAATTTATTAGGAAATTATTAAGTATACGTGTTAAGTCCCATAGTACATGGGACTTTTGTTATTACATACATAACATATAAATAGTAAAATTATAATAGTACATACAATTAAAAAAATAACTATATACAGGGTAATGCTGCTTAACCATATAAAAAAACTTTGCATCTATATGAAAATGTAGAAGTTGCGTTGGTATTAAACTTTCTTAAAACTATAACTATTAGTGATAGTAACTTTTTGAAAACTTGGATTAAAATCCTTTTTAGAAGTTGCTTGTTAGGCTAAATCTGAAATCTATAGCTACACAGAATAATTGCTGATTTGGTGGCTTATTTTAATTATTCCTTTGCTTACATAACACTTTTAAAAAACCTCAAATACTTCCTTAAAAGCTCAAATATGCAGAGTTCATTAATATGCAGGCTTGCTAAAAAAGTGAATAGTACATGCATATATATCAGAAACTAACATCGTGAAAAATTGAAATTATAAAAAGCACACAAAAGAGCAGGAGTGAATAACATTGTATTCGCATACAGTAATCGAAATTATAATAAATTTCACTAGCTAGCTATACATTTTACGTCAATTTATATTATTCCAAATAATAATAAACATTATTATACCAAGGGTCCATCAGAATAAATTGATTCTGAGTATTTTGATCATTATTTAATATTATGTCTATTAAAAACTGCTTTTGGAAGTCAAAGTTTCTGCAACATCTACCACAAAAAAGATACAATTGATTCAGATGATAATTACTGAGTAAAATGTGAAAATGTTTTTATTCAATGTTTTGTTTGTTCCGTATATCCCATCCAATGTACAGCTCCTTTCTTCTCTCGGATTTTTTTAATCTTTGGGTTGTTATCTTTTTTTCATCTTTCTTCTTAATTTAAATTAAACGAACGTTATTAGGACTTCACAGGTACGTTTCCAGTTTTAAAAATAAAAAAATACGTACAAAAAATTACGTCCTACATAATACACAATGTTGTAAATTGGTCATATGACGCCGTTACCTAATTAGGACTTCATTATGATGCCCTAAGGACGTCATGTGCCCACTGGGTAGTTACTTATTAGTAAGTTTTTAACTATGGAATTTAGTTTTGTGATATATGTTTACTTCAATTTACATGATAAGAATGGATTACTTCTGACTATAAGTATGAATATTCTACTTTTGTTGAGTTTGTTTTTTTATACATAGCTTCTTAATAGATTTAAATTTTTTTATGTGTCAATTTAATTCATGTTTATACAAAAAAATTTCATTTAACAACTTTTTGATGTTACATTTTTACTTTCATTTTCAGACACTATGCATTCCTGACCGCTTTCAAGAAACTATTGACCTTGGAAGTATCACTATTCGATCAAAACCTTTTCAAGACAGTCAGGTAGAAATAACATTAAATATCTAGAACCACATAATAATTTTTACCTGGGATCTCTTAAGAAACTTTCTGTTTCTATACCAAACAATTTTCAAGCAAAACGTTAGAATATACAAGGAGAGCTTAGAATACTAGGCTGCAATAAATCAAGTAATTGAAAGACGTGGCTAAGAGGTATTGAGTGTATCAGATAAATCTTGAATGACTGTCTCTTGTCATTTTTGCACTTAACTTTTACTTTGGGTGTTAAAAATTTGACACTATTTGCAAAATTATGATGACCAGGATTGTAGAATAATCTCCCACACATCAAGTATGTTAATTTTCATAGTGAAAAGATGAAATTAAACAGTTTCTAACTGTCGTCAACAATTAGCAATATAATTTTCTTGCAGGACTTGCTTCATATGTGTTATAGATGTTCAACCACTAATCCTTTGTTGAATAACAAAGGGAATCAATGTATTAATTGCTCACAACCATTTGTACACTCCTTTATTGGGTTTGGTAAGTCTTCTATATTTCTAGTGTGTTGGTTCAGTTTATTGAGTTACTAAACCAATTACAGTGGATTTCTTATAAAATATTAACCTTAGTTTAACCTTTCTCGCCATATTATTGCGCCACTAAATATCTCTCTCCCATACCAGTCCAGAATTTCACCATGACTACTTTGAATGGGATGGCTTTCAAAACTAACATGAATAATGTTTTCAGCATCTAGAATAACATATCTTTCATTTCTACCCGGTCTGCAAGGGCATGTTGTTGGCTACTGTAAAATATGAGATAGCAGCTGGACCTGGGGCTAGATCCTTTATCTTCATTTTCTTACGATAATAATGCATCATTTGGCCTTTCTATGAATGAATTTTACCTGGACAAAGATAGCAACGAGGATATAGAAGTATATCATTGATCCTCTCTCTTTCACTAGTAGCGAAAACAAAAGTGATTTAGAAGGGTTTTTTGACATGGAAGATGAAGCTCTTGTTGAACAGGAATCAATTAAAATCTACTCATTCTTTGAAAGGAATGGACTCATTGTATGATGAGTGTGACAAGTTTTTTGATTGCATTGTTTGTTGTTTAAGTAAATTTTAATGTGATACTTGGTCGGAAATTATATTGTTTGAATTCATTAACTTTTTTATTTTTTTTAATTATTTTAGAATAAGGGACATAAGACATATGGCAAAAAATGCTTGGGGCGAGAAGGGTTAAGAATCGCATCTCTATTATAAAAAATTGAATTTAAGGAGATTCATATTAATTATTATCTACTAAATTTAGGAAGCTATCCAGTGCTAATAAAAACACTATAATATAAATATTGATTTATCAAGGAAAGTGTCTAACTATGTACTTGGATTTGAATCATGTAAATGTTTGATGTTTTTGTACTAATAAATAGGTTTAGTTTGTTATTACTTTGAGGGATGAAACTTGAATAGAAAATTTATCATATATGTGATACGTACTAATCATTTTTGTAGAGGCATTACCACTGGTGGAGTTCCAAGTTGAAGATGATATCAGGTAATGTTTGAAATATACTTCTTTTTTTTAAAAACAATGGATCACCTCAAAGGACAAAAATTTTGGATTATAAAATTTTCAGCTATTTAAGTGAAATTTTTGATAATTTTGACAGGTAGTTTCTGGATCAATTGCTGACTGTTTTCACTACCATCAACAGTGTCTTTAAAGTAAAATCTCAAAAATGTGTTTGTCTCCATGTTCCAACTAAACAATAATGTAATCTCTAATCCTCCTTCAGGGAGATTCTTGTCTTATAAAGAAAGTTGATTTACAACAATTGTTTTTTAAATTTTTTATTTCTTTTTTGCCTGGTAATTTCTGCAACTATTATTTGAAACTCTAACTTCCATCCTTAAACTATGCAGTTTAATGTTTAATACAACAGATTTATTTCTCTAGTGATGAAGAAGCTGTAAAATTAATCAATATGGACACCCTTTTAACAAGTACATCTTCTGGTAATTTTCAAGAACATGGTATCAATAAGAGTAAGTCTTTTATTTTTTTATGGAAAATTCACAGGTTACTATTTACGTCTTTTTTTCTGGTCTTGTGAAAATACAGAAAAAGTAAACAATTCAAGCACTACATTATTACCATGCGTATTGTATGATTCAAGATCTTAGAGACCATAATGATAAAAAGCCTGAAGTTGACACTGGTTGACACTGGTTGATTTTTGTTTATATTCTTCACTGTACTGTAGTTTTAGTGTTGATATATTTCTTCAATAAAAAAGGAAATAATTAAACCAAAGTCCTCGCAACTGGCAAATTGTCTTCTTTTTTGATTATACAAAACAATTACAGTGTTTACCCACACGCGGTTAATCAACTACTTCAAAAGAAAATATGTGGCAGTTGCAGGGAACTACTTTATTCAAATAACAAGGGAAATTTATACTATTGTCATAATTTAATTCCTGTTCTTTTTTCTTTATGTTGCCTATTTCTGTTTATTCTTTTATTTATTTGACTTTTTCTTCATTTGTTCAATTTTTTAACTTATGTCTACAAATGTTTTTAAAGTAATTACTGGGGTTTTAAGTTTAGGGAAGCTAAAAGTATTCATTAAGCAATATTTGTGCATCAATATCAATGAAGTCTCTATTTTAAAGTTTTAGTATGTTCAACCAAAAAAGTTTATCTGATCTCGAAAAATGAAACTGTCTTCATATACGCATATTAATGTATATTATTATTTGTAAGATATTTTTGTCATCTTCATTTAAACTTTATGTGTAATACTTTAGACAGCCAATCATTACGTATGGATGGAAGTGATTCTGGTGTGGAGAATGATGAAGATGATGCATTTGCAACAAAACTTATGTCATTTGAACAAGGTGGTGGAGAATACACACCACTAATCATTGGACGAAATACTCTCAAGAAAATACAACGAACATCTGTTTTTATCAAAAAATGGACTGCACCATTGAAATATCAATACTTCAAAAATATTCTATCTGATATATCAATCACTATGTGCAAGTCTTGTTTTAATGTGAGTATTTATTCTTTGGACATAGTGTCTACCATGACGATTACTCAAATCATTTTCATTTCATGGATTGCAACATAAGAGTCCTATATAAGATTTTATTGTTTTAGTGCCAGTATTATTGATAATAGTCAAGGAAAATTAATAGGAAAACCGAGAATAAGATACAATACTAACACATTTATTTGGTATCAAAAGAAGTGCAATTTCATGTAGAATAAAAAAATAAAAAATCCTCCAAAAATCGACTTGGGAAAATTTTTTTGCGTGCTCTACTCCCACCTACCAGTAAAAATCATGAAAATCAACTCTATTTTCAGTTGAAACCACCTATACCATTAGAAAGCTCTTGAAAAATTACATAAAAGACATATGAACAAGTTTAGTTTTCCACCCGTTTTTGAGTGAATTAAGATCAAATTTGCCATTTTTACCCAAATTTTGTCAAAACCCAAAGTTTGACCTTCGTTTGACCTTTGTTGTATTTTCCTAGACTATAAATTGGAATAAAAAAGAACCTGTCGAACAATACTAGACAAAATAATGGAAACAGCATGGAAATATATAATTAGGAGTAATTGAATTATGTTTTTTTTTAGATGTTTCATTCTGAAGATTTTGAACTGTTAGTTCTTCAAAAAGGATATTGTCCATTCTGTAGAGTTAAACAAGATTTTATTTAAAAATTGTTAAAGAAATTCAACAGAAATTGATTACTAGAAACAATTCATATTCTGCTCACTGCCATATAATTTGGTGTTACATTGTAATTAATATTTCAGTTATTAGCTACCACTTGTATCTTCCTTCCATTCAGCTAGAATATGGCATTTTTAAATACATCTGTAGAAATGTATTATAATTAAACTTTGCTTAACAGTTTATCTTTTAAAACATGAATAGCAATTGTGTGGTTCAGACAGTTTACTTTGAATTTTCTTAATCAATATCAAAGAAATGAACAATACTAAGCTTGTTTTGCGTGTTACTAGGTTGCCCAATAACTTATTGGAAATTTATAATTATGTTTAAAGGAACACTTTTTAAAAGTTTTAGCTCAGGAAATCATAGGTGGAAGTAATATGACTACAAGTATACTTATGCATATCTGCTGCTCTATAGTATTTTGATAAGCAAATGCATTGTATAGGAATTGTAAATAAATCACTTTTTTGATGTATAAATGGTGGGTTTAAATTATTTCAAGTGTATATTCGTAAACATTTTTAATTGATAATAGAGTAGAAAATATTTCTCTTCAGATAAACATGTTGTTATTATCTTTTTTTAGGGATACAGAGGGGTGTTTGAGTATGTTTTTTTGCTTCTAATTTTTCGGTAGGAAGCGTTTTTTTTTATCTAAACGAAGCATATATATTAGTAGAAAGACCTTTAAAAGAGCTTTAATGGTATAACTTTTATTGTGTGTTTCTTTTGATACTTCTTTTTATCCCAATTAAAAAAATGAATGAATGATTTTACATTTTGATGCTTCTTTTACGAAGCTATAGATACAAAAACTTTGGTTTCTATATCATCCGTTTCAGTAAAGATCTGAGTAAATTCTGATAAGAAAGTTTTTTACCACTTAGTTTTTTAGTTTTTCAACAATCTTAATAAACTTCTCAAAAACATATTTTTTATGATTTTTCAAATTGAGGGGGGCAACAATTTTATAGAAAACTGGCGTAATGAAATGTAGCCATGTGTCTCTTATTTCTGGGGGTATATATTATACAATTGTACCATACATAGTTTTCTAAGAGAAGCTTAACATGTTCATGTCAACCCTCCAAAAAATGTTTTGAGAAAACAGTATTTTTTAATGTTTTTTGAATGTGAGTAACTTGCTGCATGATAGGTGTGTAATTTACATGTATTGTATTGTTAAAACCTAAAATTTTAAGGTATTCTTGGAACATTTCTCGGAATATTACAAGCTCATCCGAAAGCGCTAAGCTAACTTCAAGTTTAAGAAGAAAAATAACCAATCTTTTGACTATAAAGACCCCCCTGTATCCTTAATATGTTTTCCTATTTGTTTCAATTTAACTTTTGCATATCAGTAATTTTTAATTTAGGTCAATTGTTGGGAAATTACTTATAATTATAATGCTAAAAATATCAAATTATGAGCAGGGTATTTTTTATATTAAAAAAATTACAATGTAGTTGTATTGTAATATAATGTGATAAATCATATTCTCCGTCTATCGCAGAGGCTGCAGGACTTTAAATATTGTTCTTAAAAGCACTTGTTAAAGTGATGATCATTCAGCCAGTAGCAAAATTGAGTTCCAAACCTAGTTTAATTTTGCTTAGAACTGAGTTCAAGGTTAGGTGTCTTATAGTGGGGGTTTATGACTAGTCTCTATTAAAACGGTTGCAATAGCAACAGAAAGAATGATTTTGTATAAGATATTGGTACATTTTTAGATAATGGATAATTGCTAAAGTATATGACTATGTTTTGTTAAATTTTAGACAATATAGTCATGATTGAGTTATTTGAAGAAAAGGATGTTGTTAGAATATGTGCGCCAATGGTTCGGTATTCAAAGTATAATATACACATTTTTCATCTTATTTTTAATCCATAACTGTATCAGACCAACAATCTCACTCATTTTTAGATTTCTATCTATTTTCACTGTTTATAAGATTATAAGAAGTTGCTTTTCTGTTATAATCTTTCTTGCAAGTTGTTTTTTATAAATAAACATCTACTAGCGGATTTAGTTCGAGTCCATATTATTATTTTATCAACAATTTTTTTTTAGGCAAGCATTTCGCCATTTAGTTCGAAAGTAAGTGATGTTTTTGTTTATATTCTTTTTGTCCTGTAGTTATTTTGTTTTCATTCTGAATAATTCATGTCTGGTGAACATGTTACATGTTCATAAAAGAATAAATTACAATTATTATAAATATTTTCTTACAGGTATAACTGTGATTTAGCATACACTCCTATGATCATATCAGACTGTTTTGTGAAATCAAATTATGCAAGAGACATGGAGTTTACTACGAATAAGGGTAATTATTTTCAAGAGTTTGTATAATTCTTTAAACTTGCCACAAAAATTAGTAAGCAAACGTTTTTATAGAGTCACATATTGGCTGTATCGTAAATAATGTTTAAAGCCAGATATTCAAGTAGGATGCTATTATAGAAGTTATCTATTTGTTTGTTAAATCACACAGACGAAGGAGTGTGATCTATTAAGATGTGCAAAATTGACGCAATGCAGGGTTAGCCTCGGTTTTGTTTTAAAATGCTCTGATTTAGCACACTGACTAGAAAGAATAATGCTCTGATTTTCATAGAACTGACTAAATTGATTATACTGAATATGATGGTAAAAATTAAATTTTCAATTTTATAATGACATCATCATTTAGGCCATTTTAAGCCCAAAAATGAAAATTGCTGTGATTTTGATGAAATTTAGCACATTGACAAAATTATTTACACTGAATAAGATGTTTATAGTTATTTTTTTGTTTTACAAGTGACATCCTCGCCTTTCCTGCATTTTCTTGCCTACTACCTCCGCCAGTGTTTCTTTTCTGTTGATGTCTTTTTCCCTGCCCTGTCATCATGTCTCTGCCATGTCTTAAAAAAATGCACTTGTGAGCATATAGGGAATAGCTCACGGCTTCACAATCTATAATTACATTCTGGTTCCCGTTGCTATTTGTTCATAAAGTGGCAGGTATATGTTACAAAAAATCGAACAGGTGGATGCTTTATATTTATATCATCTTAAATAGGATTTTAAGTTATTATGATAATACCAGAAAGACAATCTTTCCTTTACACCCCCTTAATCTGTCACACAACATGTGGCAATAATTTAAAAACAAAGCGCAGTACCGTTCTTATTCATTTTTCAAGGATTTTACAGTGTTATTCTTACGTTTATAGAAGATAGACCACTTGTGGTTCAGTTTGCAGCAAATAATGCTAAAGACCTTGCTGATGCTGCAGAATTAATAAAACCGTCAGTAAATATTTTATTTCTCTGTGTTCTCATAATCATTTGTTGCTTCTAGTTTTACTTATCTAGAATCTGATTATGTTCTATGGTAAATTGTAAATACAAACAATCATGCTAAGAAGATTATTATTACTTTCCAGTAACATTGTAAAGCACACTCCGATATACTAACAAAAAATAGGCTTATCTTGTCTTCTTTGTTTTTTTCTATTATAATATTTTAGTTTTGTATGTATATGCATATGTGCCAGATTCTCTCTTTTTTTCCTTCTTTTCAATTATTTTTGCATTATTTCATGCAGGACTCTTTTGACAACATTGCAGTTATGTACATTTGTAGCATACTGCAAATCCTATTCGCTTTACTCAGCTTATAAACTAATGTTTTTGGAGATACTAAAGGTTTTTAGAATGAAGACAAGTAAGGCTGAGTGAATAAAAAAAAAATTCTATGCCAAATGTGATAAAGATTGCAGTACTGCAAAACATCATGAGTTTATTGTTCTCATAAAAAATATACTTCTTTTTTGACTTACTTAATTGTCAATAATAATTTACTATGAAGAAAAATTCAAGACAGGAAAAAATGTGAACAAACTGATTTTTTTTTGTTAAAATACAGTTGCTAAAATAACCATAGTAGGTCAACTTAATGTTTTCTGTAATTCTTGTCTCAATAAATAAGTATAAGTTGAATTCCAATAATTTCAGCAAACAAAACTAGTAGCTGTTACAACCAAGAAACATGCCCGCATATAACCATAGTCAATAGAATAAACAATTTTTTTTTCTATGTACTATGCTTTTGTGTTTTCCTTTTTACTATGCACTTTTTTGTCTAAATGCCATACATTAAAAAATGACTGATTGGGAACAGTAATAAGAAATAAAACACAGCTAAAATTAACCATAGTCATAAGAAAAGAGACTATGAATTAACGTATCTATTGCTACACATAAATCCAATTATAAAAGAATCAAAAATTTATTTGAAAGAATTGCAATATTTAATTTTTTTTAATGTTTTGCTTTGTATTTAATGATAGATATGCAGATGCTGTTAGTTTGAATTGTGGTTGTCCGCAAAGGTAATGATAGAAGAACAGAAGATATGTTTTAATCAGCTCCCAACTTATTGTTGCTCCCAACATATTGTTGCTCCCAACGTATTGTTGCTCCCAGCGTATTGTTGCCCCCAACATATTGTTGCTTTTTTAAGAAAGTAGTAAACTTCGAACAACTCATTTCACAACTGTGATAAAAGTCTCACAGTCTTTAATGTTTCTCTGATTTGCTAATTAAAGATAATCTTTACAATGTCTGATCCTGATCCAATTTCGTTGTTTATTCGTGATGATCAATAATCAATTCTAACTTCTCAAGAGTGTTCTCCTTTGCTTCTTTTAAACACTCATAGCATTTTCTAGTTCTATCAAAAATATTGATGGAAACTTCTATTTACCGGTTGCATTAAGGGTCTTTACATTACTACTGCTACCATTCATGCAACTGTTCTAGTGAATCTATTTTGAGTTCAAATAAGTAGATAACCATTTCAGTGCTTGATTGAAAGTTGATGAGGGTTCCCAATGATCAGATTTATCCTGGCAGCACAATATGATAATAACAAGATAGCCAGTCCAGCTTTTCAAAATGAAAAATATACCTGGTCCCAAAAACACAGTACATGGTAAAACTTTATTGTGTATACTCAAATTTATTTGGAGATGATATTATCATCGGAGATCCTACTGGATGCATTTTAGGTTACCCACTCCATGCTTATATAATAATAACACACTGATAGGTACTAGTTATGTTTAATTATATGATTCACAAAAAGTAGCTATACTTGTATACTTGTAAGTAAGGTGGCTGATGAGGGCCGAAAATCATTGTCCCGAAATAGTAAAATATTCTCCCAAATAGAAAAAAATGTTTCCCAAAATAGTAAAAATGTTGGTTCTGAAATAGCAAAAATGTTAGTTCTGAAAAACAAAAACGTTGGTTTTGAAATAGCAAAATTAATAAATATGAATCTGTGTGACAGATAGCACGGAAATTATATCCTGAGAATTACGGGTCAGGGTAGGCATGGTTAGACATGGGCATACTCTTTCCCAGCGCTTCTTCTCTCTTGATGTTTATATCAGTAACAAAAGAGAGAAAAAAAGCACTGGGATCGGTCAAGCTCTTCTGGCATCTGAATGGTTTATCTAAATCGCACATAAATTTATTTTCACCCTTATTTTAATGATATTCATTTGCAGGCTTTAGAGCACGATTGCTTCTGTTTAATATTTTCTTTGAAGAATATTCAGTGCTTTTTAGTGCCTTGGGTGCTCTATTGTTGTATTGTTTTGAATGATATAGAAAGCCTGATTTATGGTTAGCAATTTGGGAAGTTGTAAGTGGTTTCTCGTGACGAGAAATTCCTGGCACATTTAATTTTCAAAGAATTTAAGGGATTGTTACCAGTATAAGAGCATAATTGAACATGACGTGGACATTAATTACTCAAATAGTGAGCAGAATTCTGGTCCCTTGACTGACCGATGCCAGTGCTATCTTTCTCTCTTTTCTTACCGATTTAAGGCTGATTTCCACTCCTCAAAAAGTGAGTGAAAAAGCGGGCGGACTATTCCCGCCCAGCGGACAAAAAGAGTTTAAAATGATTTAACTTTCACGAGCATTGTTTTCTCCGCTGAGTCAATACGCATGTGCCTGACGTCATTAGCATTACTTTGTCCGCCTGCCTGCTCACTTTTTGAAGAATGGAAATCAGCCTTTAAACATCAAGAGAGAAAAAGCTCTTGGAACAAGTATGAGACAAAAAGAAGGAGAAAATGAAGTTGTAGCTCTTTTGAGATGATGAATAGATAGTTATGTTGATAGAAGAGAAAGAAAGAAAATAAACAAAAAAAATGACAAAGCAACAAAACACTAATAACTTAACCTAAACAGAGTTACTAGGTAGCTATAACTTTCAGCAGTAAATTATATTCATTCATTCTCTTTCTCTACTCGTTAACTTAACCTAAACAGAGCTACTAGGTAGCTATAACTTTCA
>JAUELI010158924.1:0-18923 GCA_031471325.1 Catablema vesicarium
AAATATCCCACCCATTGACCAACCGTTCACCCCAGATCAAAGTGCTCTTGAGTCTATCACGACCTTGGAACTTTGGGGAGAAAACGGTATGAACTCTGTGTCTGGGGTCTGATGACACCACAGAGTTCTGGTCAATTATTCCCAAGACGGACTAAGGAATGCAGTTTTACATTTTTTTAAAAACCATTTTTTATTAGAAGAAAATAAAAAATGGCACCTGTAAGGCAGCGCCGAGCGAGAAAAAGAAACATGTTGTAGATCTAGATTTTCTTCCAAGAAATAAAACTTTTATCTTACCGACCCCTCTCTTCCACTCACGACGGACAAAGGCCACCAAATGACACAATAATCTTTTGTTGACAACTCCTAGTACTGTACATAATTAATCACAAAATAGCTTAGCTGAAGCCATTTAGCAATATATTTACCCAGTCTGCTTTACTACTACTCTAATCAATATAGTATAATGATGCACGCACACAACTCTGAACTGACAGTGAATACAAATGCAGCATGTATATACATGGTTATTCTTGAATTGAAAAAAATTCAAAAAAGAAAGTTTGTATAGAGTGATATATGCCCATTCAGGAAACAGAGCAAAAACGAAAGGTTCCTTTCCTCCTTCGGGGAGAAGGAAGAAGACCTTCTTTGTATAGGTCAGCTTCTCTTTTTGCTTTTCGCTGTAGTATAATATACATAAGTACAAGAAAAAGCCAAAATATAAATAAGAAAAAAAACGTACAATTAAATTTCACGAGAACCTACATTAGCTTTTGAAACTATACTTTTTAACTGTTTAAAAGGTATACAACAACCCAGAAAATCAGAACATTTCAAAACATCAGCTCTGTGCAACTGAATATACCATCTTTAATATTATATTTCATTATTTTGCTGTACACGGTTCCATCTTAACATTAAATCATAAAACCAGTGCTACACAGCATCAGAGCACACTGTTTCATTGATATCTATCAACGCACGGTTTCCCAGTACTTTGATGAATATCATATACTGTTTAAGGAAAGGGGTGAATTAACAGATTCCAGGTAGTTTTCAAGCTTCAGTAAATGAATTTATAAAGATCCTTTAATATTTTATCTGAAAGTATACCGTATCATGAAGGTATGTGTAAACCTTTGAGTATGAAAAAGTATGTTATACAATTTTACTCATTGTGTCGAAAATAATTACTTTTTCCAAATATTTATATTTTAGATGGAAAGATGAGATTTTAATCTACAACTTTATTGTTATATTTGTTTTTTCATATCCATTCCAGGGAAAAAACGCTAAATCTTAAAAAATCATTCGACGAGCTCCAACTCTCTTCCATTTCACTTTTTTGTTGTTGCGTATATCACAAGTAACACGTGCTCAAACAAACTGTGTGCGAAAACGTTTTCCGTAATTCTAGTTTTTAATTTATTTGATATTATTTGAAATCACGTTTTTTATTTCCAATCACTCAAACAAAGATCTTATTATCTCAACAACCAATCAAAATTAAGAACTTTCCGCACACAGTTCTGAGCATGTTGAAATAATCTTACATGTGTTAAATTTTTAAAGGCAACTTATAATTTTATAACGACTTGGAGCTTTTTTGCTACAAAGCTTATGTCTTGCTGGGGAAAAACTATATTTTTAAATAATATTACTTGGCCTTTAAGCTATTCATCAAAAATTGTTTGTTTACATGACAATAAATTTTTTTTTGTTTCCTGTTTTATTATGTTATCTTTTTAAACTTAAACAATATTTGCACAATAATTTAAGGAGCTTGTTAAACTTAACGATTTATATTAGGTGAATAATAAAGATGAGAATATACAACAAGATAATCCAGCTTCCTGGAACTCAGATTTTTGTATTTCTTACATTTATATGGTCTCTTATGAACTTTTGAAGCGTTCCAAATTGTTTTTTTTAGTTTTCAAAATTTACGATCTCAAAGGTTTACACATACCTTAAGACTCTTATGCAGTCAGTCTCTCACAATCAGAACAAACCGGCAATTCCCCCTATGACAGTAAAAATATTAAAAACCATGAACAAAATTTTACCTTCCTTGCAATTTACAGACTCTCACAGATTTTCAAAATTCCAATAGTGAATTCATTGAATTTTGAAGCTTCCAGTGATGACATATTTTTGCTCACACAATCAAAAGAAGGAAATGTTACAGTTAAAATATCCGAAGCATTTAGATCGTTGTTGAAAACGTTTATTTGCTTGAGTCTTTTTTCTTCGGAGTTGAGCAGAATTCGTTTTCATTGCTAATTCAACATGCTTTCATGATAATTTCTTTAGAAAAATTATTTTTGAAAAATTTAAGAAACTTTTAGCAATGAGTAACAGATCATCAGGTGTGTTGCTAAACCGCAAGGCTGATTGTTATTTCAAAATACGCAAAATAAGGATTCATTGTATTTGTGCAATCAAGAACAAAGCATACAAATATTGTACACAAAAGTTTCGATAGGTGGAAATATCTTGCGTCTGTGTTCACTGGATTTTTTACTCAATAAAAAGGATGGATAAAAAAATTTAAAAAATCACAAAATCTTATCACTGAACAAGAAGAGAAGTAACTGAATGTAACTTTATGTTGTAAATGTTATTTTCAATTCTCTCATTTCATAAACATGTCGGACATAACTCGAAAAAGTGAAGGAAAAAAGTCTGGGTATATCCAAAAAGAGAATCTGAAACGCAGATTTCAAATTGGGAGAAAAATCCGTAACTACATGACTTGGGCAGATACATGTCGTCCACACCACAGGGCGGCTAATGGATGGAGTCTAATGGATAAAAAATGCATTGCAATGGCCCAATCCAGTTTTTAGGAAACAAAAACAGAAGCTGATGAACTGATATGGTTTGGTTACTGTACTTATATCGTACTGCATGCCTTGGTTGGGAAATATATTTTCTAGAGGTTATCTTCTCCGTGAATTTTCAAGTTCATCACATTTCTTTTTTTGGCCGGGGGGAAAGAAAAAAGAAGTTCTATAAAACATCAAAACTTCGTAGTACTTTCATTGATTTTTCCAACCTTGACATTTTATCAATATCCATCATACATGAAAAAATTAGCCAGCACCAATATGTCACCAGTCTAAACAGATTACCTGAAAGGAAGAACCATTAGGAAATATCACAAAAATGGAAAATTGCAATTAAAGTAAGTGAAATGCTGTTTACTCTACTTTTACTGCCCTCGTATAAATTATGCATTTTGTTTAAAATAATAAGTAGTGCTATATACTTTCACTGATTTTTCCAACCTTGACATTTTATCCATCATACATGAAAAAATTAGCCTGCACAAAAACCGGGTTTTATTCTATCTATGGAATATATGTTCGATTACTACTCTTAATAAAACACTTAATTGCTAACAGATTATTTATTTTTTATTCAACAACCGAAAGCTAGAATTTCGACATGGATTTCTTGCAAGATGCCTTGTCACTGATTCGTTTTCACACACACAGTTCTATGTGTTTTATTAAAAAACCCACATCTAGCCCTAAGGTGAAGATGTTGTCTACTCTCTCTTTTTACTGGATTACAGCTGAGATGATATTTTCTCCTATACTGTTATATGTTACAAGTTTTGACTGGAAGGCAAATAAAGAGAGTAAATTATTAGAACCGTATTGCACATCCTCAGAAATGTTTTGTAAACATTTTAACATATTAGCTGGAGTTAGCACTTCTTCATTCGTACTAAATACAAGTCTACCTGGAAATGCAACCTCTTCTGTTATTGAAAGTACTCCAAGTGATGAAGGCATGATGTTATTTACTACACCACATGAAAAAAAGAAACAATCCGATTCATTGAGGGAATAAGAAGGCCCCTAACCCTATGGTTGTTTCAATCCCCCCTCCTTACCAAACTCTTTTTTTAATAACTCGGGAAATATTTGCAGACGTCAGCAAAATGAACCTATTAACATGAAAAAACACTGAAATGAGCATTATTACTTCATACTACTACAATTGTATCAGTTAATAGTCAATATAATATGGTTCCAAAATTTAAAATTTGCTAGTGTCAATCAGCTTGAGTGACGTCACCGTAAAAATGCTGACGTCATCAAAAAATAATTTATTGTAAATTGTTTATTATATAATGGTCTATAATCCTACTAAGTTTCATCATCATATCACAAGTAGTTTGGAAATGAAGGGGGGGGGGGGACGACCCCCTCCCCAGTATTACGGAGCCCCTAAAAGGCCCAGTATTAATAAGGTTAAGATTTATTTATGTTAAAAAATATAAAAAATGTTCATTTATCAGTTGATGATAGGTAATGGTAGGCCAGCCAGGCTAAACCAATAAAAAATGCGTTGCTAAGGCTCACAACTAATCAAATCATTTCGCGCCCAAAATTTGACTTCTTTGCTTACTTATTGTTATCCAATCATAATTGAACCAATCAGAAATTAGCACGCGATAAATTATGCCATCATTTCCCGTTCTAGTTCCTATATGTCAAAGTGTACTCGTCCACCACCCTCATCGCAGTTGAAAAGCACTTTTGTGGCGGACTGTAGAAATTGGTGGGAAAAGTTAATGACAAATATGACGCTATCAATCCTTATGAGGGCATGCCAACACACTCAGCATATCACTGGCTTGAAATTTCTACGAAGAAAAAGTGCATTTTAAATTTTCATAAAAATAAAATTCACAAAATCCGCCATAAATTGTTAATTTTGCGTAGGGGAGACATTCTCTCATTTTTAGCCCGCTTTAGAAAACCTGCTTTTTGGGATAGCCTGTTACATCTGTGAATAATATGCGCAGATAAACCCAGTCTGAAATATATATATCGAGAGAACAGACGAAATTAGTTCCAAGCTTCTATTTCTAGAGAGAATAATACATTATTTCGTTTCCCTTATATACCGGAGAGAAAGATAAATTTATTTTTTGAAAAACAATAGTAAAACTTGTGTTGTCAATTTCAGTGATTGTTTTTAATCCCTCATATACCAATAATATTGCATGCGTTTACATTTATACATGTATATTATAAAATCATTTTACTTTTTAAAGCATAAACGAAAACTTCATATTATATTTTATACTGTTTTAAAAATGACAACTAAACAAATTTGATTTTGATTTACGTACGTACTTTAAAAAAAAAAGGACTTTAAAAAAAACCTTCAGCCAAAAAATAAAGATTTCAATAAGCTTGTAGATTCTTTGAAAGGCGAGAATTTTTTTTTCATTCAAACATATTTGTTTTTATCATGCATAAAGTTTCTTGGTTCGATCTAATCTGCAAGTTTTGTCTAATAACTTCGTTACCCATTTGAGTGGGGCAGGGGCTTATATACGGGGGTGCTTATACACGGAATAGAATTTGCTTGAACAATTTTTTATTAGATGAAGTTACAAAACAGCAAGCTGCAATAATCAAACTTGTCTTGAATGACAAAATTGTTAAAAATTTAGAGGTTGACTCTCTAAAGAATGGAATACCGAGTATCCATTCTCCCTTATCACGAGGTGGTTCCGTAAAAACCAAAAACAGGAGCATGACCGAAGTTACAAAACAGCAAGCTGCAATGATCAAACTTGTCTTGAACGACAAAATTGTTAAAAATTTAGAGGTTGACTCTCTAAAAAATGGAATATCAAGTATCCATTCCGCCTTATTACAAGGTGGTTCCGTAAAAACCAAAAACAGAGGCATGACCTGCTTTCTAGACAAAAACTAAACATGTACAGGAACAAAAGCGAAACAAGACTATACAAAATAACAGCACAGTATAAAATTTTTTGGGGGATATATATTACAGTATAAAAACCTGACAAGACCAGCTTGCAACTATAGATAAATTATAAAAAAAAAAGAATACAAAAAAAGGAGACACAATCGGATTTATTGAGGTAATAAGAAGGGGCATAACTCTCTTAAGACTCAGCCATATGACACCATGTACCTAAACCCCCCTACTAAAACAGATGGATATTTGTAGACGTCAGGACTTGTGATCTAGATACTGTAGCTTTCCACGTGTTAAGGGACCCCAACGCTCAGCTCACTACAAATGATCATTGTTGAATCGACAGTCTGAAATTCTGGTTTGGTATACCAAATGACTTAGAACGTGTTATACACCTTGGAAGGAGTTTTGCGTTAACAAATGTGGTGGGCCTATTTTTGGAGAGAGAGGGGGGCTTATTTTCGGAGGTATAATATAATAATCATGCTATTTTCCATGCTAAATTTAGTTATATAGTTATAGCCTAGTTACTAATCTTTTACTTTTTTTTCTTCTTTAAAATCTGATGTTGATACTTCTGGAGAAAAGAGAGCTTATATTCACTGGGAAATAACAAACTTTTGACGTCACCTAAAATTCAAAACTTCAACAGAAGAAAAATCAATTCTATTGTTATTAAATTATGAGAATGGTGTCCCTGTCGACTGGACTTCATTGTGTAAAATGTGATGGGGCTGGTATAACTTATAATGATAAAAAAGGAATGGAATACACTTGATAAATACGAATTGGATAAATACTACTAGAAAGTGGGCGATTTGTTTTGAATAAATTATTATTTTAAAAATAGCGACATCATGAATATATTGTACAAGAACAATAGTCATCAACCAATCAGCCTTCTTGGAGAAAAGGAATTTAGAAATCTTGAACCATCTCCCTCTCCTAGAATACAAACCAAATATTGCAAAACCAAAAGGAAAGTTCAAAAATTGATTAATTTCATTAAAAAAGATCTTTAAAAAGGATAAAATTGAAAAGTTTAAGTGGGTCACGTGATTAAAAGAACCGAAAATCCTTTGTAGAACCATTTTAGTCAGATGCTCAAAGGTACAGAAATTCCTGAATAGAGCCCTGTATAATATCGAGTTACTTACTCTTTGTTTCTCACTCCTCTCGTTTTATCGCTACTGGTGGTATGGGAAGTGAATGCAAAATTTTCGTTTCAAAGTTAAGTTTATTGATTGCGATCAAACGTAACATCGATGAGTCGATAGTGACAAACTGGTTATGAACGAAGCTAAACTTTGCCCTAATTAGATCGTTACTGCTTTGCATTCGAGGATCACGAACAACAAATCGCTCATCATCAACAACAAGCTCTAGTAACATCGAGTTAGAAATATAGACATCAACACAAAAACATTATTATTATTGTTATTATTATTTTACAAAAACATAAAGCACATACACAATCATTCAGTTGTAAATGTTCAAAATCTGTTCAAAATGCCTTTGGCAAAAGGCAGTCAGACCCGAGGCAAAGGAGAATAGATCCTATGCAGTAGGAAATAGGAAGCCTGCAATGAGATTCAAGGCAAAAAGACAACGCAATAGGAAGTAGGCAATTAGGTCCAAGGCAAAGGACAGCCGGTCAGAGGAAAAGGCAATTAGATCCAAGGCAAAAGGGACTTTTAAGCATCTGACTAGAATGGTTCTAAAAAGGAATTGCTGTTCTTTTAATCAGGTGACCCACTTGAACTTACTTTTTAATTTTATCTTTTTAAAGATCTTTTTTAATGGAATTAATTAATTTTTAAGGACCATATCAGAAAAGATGTTGAAACGTAAATTTTATATTTCAGGCTAGAAAAGCTTTTTTTCAAATATACAATATACCCTCGCAGCTATTTCAAATAGAACTATTTGAGTAAAATATGTAATATTTTTGCATGTTTCAGCTTTTGTTTGTTACATATTTTATATATGTATACATTTCATATCTGAGAGTTTTATTAATTCATTCTCGCAGATATTAATTCCGTTTTGGTATTACAATTTGAGGAAATTCGTATCAGAATTGACTAGCACTCGGCACATATCACTACTATATTTATTTTTTCATGTACCGGAATTTGAAGTATTCATTGATAGAATTATAGTCTGAGATTGTTCTTAATCTGATCTTCTTTTTTCCGAAAATTTCAAACGAACTTTGAATCTCTGGTCATAATCAAATAATTTGAGATATTAAAAGTCTTTCAATTCTTTCGAAATAGTTATTTCAAGAAACTGAAAGTGTCAGGAAAATTTCAAGGGTGTGATACTTTAGAAATAATTATTTGAGAAAACGGAAAAAATTGTAATGTCCAGTTATAATACACTAAGTGCAGGGCGGTTTCAAATTTTTCATAAAAATATTTCGTCCTCCAAATTTCACTAGGCCATTAGCTGAGAATTCTATTTGTGAGCAGAAAATAACAACGCCCTACTTCTGAAAGTTGCACAAATAAAAAGGAAAAGATGCTTTCATCATTTTGACAACGTCACAAGTGATTTTTTTTTAAATACTGCTTTTTCAAATATATGCTGACTAGGCAATATTTAAAATGCTCTTAACTCTCAGTATGTATACATCCAAGCAAGCCAAACTTGTGTACACTGTTTTAATAGTACTTTATACTCAAATTTGATTGGTTAATAAAGAGTGCATGAATATCACATTTTTCAATGTGAGTGCAATTTCTCGAATTTTGAGAGTACACAGGCGGAAGATATAAAAAAATAATCCAATAAATTTAACCTTGTTTCGTCCTGTTGCACTGTTTAAACTTTGCATCTAAAGAAGTCCTGACAATCTTTCAAGATTGGTTGATTTTAACTTTCTGTTTTATTATCAATCCAATCCCCACATATCTAGTTCAAAACAATAGCTATGTGAATAGAATACTATCACGAAGAAGATGATTGAGAACTCTTTATTAAATCTTGATAGGCATCTGAAACCATTCTGTTTAAAACTCTGGTCAAAAAATTGAAGAACACCCAGCTTTCAAAATGTGACTAATGTGACACTGGTCATAATACAGCAGCTGAAAGAAAGCCTGGGGACGAGGTTGACTGGAGTATATGCATACAATAGATGTGATGAATTGCAACTAAACAAACTGTTTCTCTTGCTACTGTACATAGACATTAATAATTCACCAACATCAACAATTACTTTAAATCCAGCTTCAAAAGAACATCGTTCTCCTGTCTAACGCTCTAAATTTATCACAAGATCCTACAAATCCAACTTTTGTTTTGACTTTTTGCCCACAAAAAGAACAGCCTGCTATAACTGCACAGTAAATTTCAGTGGTAACACGATGCAACAACAAAGTATTTCTACAGTGTTTATTAATCCCAGAAAGGGTTTGAAAAGATTCGTAGCTCGTTTCAAAAAGTTGTTACAAAAATTCCAATAGGCTGTTGTTGTAGTTATTCGAAATCATTCAAGAATGAAAATATCGAACATCATATTATTTTCTATTGTGTTGATGAGATTACCTGCTTTTCATTACTTTTCATTAAATTCTTTTCGTTTCTGTATTTTTGCTACTTTTTTTTATGTTATAAAATTATCCGGCGTAAGATTCGAACTTGGATCGCTCAATTGACAAACCTAACTTAAGCACTGAGCCATTGAGATATACAATCACTTCGAATTATCATCATATCATTATATCATGTTTACGTCATAACAGACCAATTTCAAGACATAACACGTTTTGGTCGATATCTCGAGACTTTTTTGTTCTTTCTTCATGAAACTTGCAAGCGCACTGTATATCACCATTTACTACATATTCTGGAAGATTCGTTGCATAATATTTTTTAAAACTCTTTTTTTCTCAAAGACAAGGGTTTTTTTGTTAGCTCAGAAGTTGGAAATTTGGATTATATTTAGCAATATCTACAGAAGGCCGCAGTCACATATAAAGTGTCATACACCAATAGAAAGCCAATTTTATAGCCGTTCTAACAAACTATAATTCGTATTTGAAGAAATGTTATTAAGCTCTAATTCATCAGTAACGTTGACGTCAGTAAAAAATTGCGTTTTCGATAATTTTGGGAAAACCAGGTAAAATCCAAAAAAATCCTTGAATATGGCAACAAGAGTTTTTCTCAGCTTTCTAATGCATTTATATTTTTTGAATTTCATCAAAATTTGCTCTAGTTATGGCAATAACAAAAATTTCAGGTGGATGGGTGCGGAAAAAATGTTAACCTAAATTACTTGCATTTTGATAATTTTTAGTAGTGTGAGTTAACTTACGACCGTCAACGAGTAATGAATTACAAAAATCTCTTGGTGAGTGACCTTTTAAAACTCCTTCATACTCTTTTGTGCCTAGAACAAAAGTGTGTCCGGATATCGGACGCTGCCCTACAAAAAAGTTATTTGAAAAAAATTGAAAGATGTGAAAAAAATTGAACCATGTGTTTTTACCTAAAACGCTCAAAAAAGGCATCGGGAAGGGGGGCATCACAGCATTCAATGCAATCAAGATACATTTCCTTGCCCTTTTTATCTCGCCCAATCAATCGTTACATTACTTTGAGCGAAACCTTGTTCAACGTCTGTATCATAACATTAGAATAAAAAACATACAAATGTTATTATAAGCATAATTTTCTGACTTGCGTGTACATGTTTTTTTTATACATGAAAGATCAAATATAGATCGAATCATGGAGGTATAAAATAAGAGGAGGAACAACTTCGTAAAGTCGCAATAATTATATTGTCTTTTCTATTGTGTCGGCGTGCCTTTGATACAATCTGTGAGGCTCATATCACTGGATTTTATGAAATTTCAACAGAAGCGAAATGTTTACATTTTTAAAAAATGTTTTTGCGCCAAAATACAAGGAAATGAAGACTAAGTTGATGTTTTACCAGATTACCCGATCAGTGTTCTCTATTCTAATCTTTTGTTCTTTGATCGTAATTCGAAACTAACCGGATAAATGAAGAAAATCTAACAAAATATTAGGTCTTGAAAACATGCAAAATAAACGTGTTAAAAGTGTGCGGTCAAAGTGCGTTCATAACTACTTGTTCACAGAGGGTCGATTAATCTTTTCCCAAAATTTCAAGTAATTCCATTCAGGTTTCCCTAAGTTATTAACAAATCTTTGGTGCTATTTTTGATGAAAAACTGCTTAAATTATATGCTGAAGGAAAAGCATAAGAAACGCTAATGTACACTTTCGCTGAAACATGAATGAAATGATTAGCGTTGTGTTCTCAATGTTGAAGAAAATTGAAGCTTTTATTTATCCATAATTATGGAGTATTTATGGAGTATTTATGGAGTATTTATGTATATTTATGTATATTTGTGTATTTATTTAGGGACATTAGTCAACGTGTTTGTTTTTTTGTTGCATAAGTTTTATAATTCTGTCTTCATTCGGCCAATGAAATTCATTTTAACACGATCAAAATAGCTTCCCGGGAGATTTCAAAAACGTGCAAATTATGGAATATAGCATAGTTTCTATGGATCAATATAAGTTGTTTCTCCTCTTATTTTATACCTCCATGATCGAATCATGACGCAATTAAACGTGACCGTGTTTGCTCTCCATCATATTATAAATAATTGTATATAAAAAGTATTTACGTATTTCAATAAAAAAACTCTACTATGGAGAGCTTTTGTCACACCTGTTATGAAAAAAATATAATACAGTCGAAAGATATATAAGCGGTTGTAAAATTTATTCCCACCACAGATTTCATACTTTTGCTAAAAATGCCATCACATGAACGCGGTACAAAAGACCGTGAAAAAAACGCAAAGATTGCACTTTAATTGCTTCCTTCTTTTCTAACGCAAGGTTAGTGTTATGCTTGTCCATTTCTTCTGTTAAACATCAAACATTCTTCCCAATTCCGTTTTGCTCTTTTTCTTTTTTCTTAGATCAACTGGTGGTGAACCAAGCAACATCATCGAACAAGAAGCGCTATCATCATCGTCTGACTCGGAAGAAGAGGAGCTCGTTGTCCAAGAAGCATGGTCTGTATTCGCTTCACCGGAAGACCTTAGGAAAAATAATAGGTGAGTACTGAACATAATCCTTTTATTATTTTTATCAATGGAAGATGTGTACATTCCAATTATAATAGAACACATGCACGTTTCAATTATGCCTGTGTCATTTCACTCTCCTTCACTATTGTTTAAATTTCTGAATTGTGAATAAATGATACCATAGAAATTCGTATTTCTATCAATACACAAAACTTATCAGAATGCAGCACCTGAGTGGACAAAAACCTGTTTAAAGTCCGCAAAATAACCTTAGAACAACTTTGGACAGGTTTTTGCCTACTGGGTAATGATAAAATATTCTCTTCTCTAATAATTCTCTTTATTTTTAAATTCCGTGCTATATTAGTATATCTTTTCCCCTCTTCTAGAGGTTTAGTTTGGAGAAGCCCTTGGGACTAGGTTGCTCACTTTTCACAAACTTCAGACTTAACTGCGCTCCCGCTTTTTTATTACAGGTTATATGATGAAAGGAAATACCTATCTCAATATCCTTGGCTATACTATAATCTTCAACAGTTTGAATAAGAGAGGAGAGTTGGAAACGTAGTTTCTTTTCGGATTCTGTATTACAATACATGCATAACAGTAGTATAAAGGTTCAATTTGGCATCAAATATTCCTCGCTCGCTGGTTGTGCTGTACTTATCACAAACTTATGCACAAGATTAGTGATATTCGCCCTAGGGGCACGAACAAGTAATATTCGCCCTAGGGGCACGAACAAGTTATATTCGCCCTAGGAGCATCAACAAGAGATATTTGCTGTACAGGCATGAACAAGTGAGATTATATTCTTTTCTCGCCGGTTGTTCTGTTATTATCGGAAACTTATGCGGAAGATTTTGACGATCGACATAATCACAAGATCCCAATAGATTTTAATTAGATGAATTTTTTTATTGGTTAAGAATTGTCTTTTATTTTTATATCATTTTGTGTCGACGAACATCATCAAATCAAAAATCCTTGAGAGATCATCTGGAGAACGATGCAAACGAGCTGAAGTGGGGATGATTAACTAAAGCAATTAGCTTCACGGTTTTCTTCTTTTCGAAAATAAGTGGGTCCGAAAGAAGTTTTTCGACCAGTTGCAGATTGCAAGTGTTGAGTCCCTTTTTCAGGCTAACATAAAGACAGAAGTTATGTTGGAATATATTTAAACACTGTATTGTAAAATAGAAATTTCAGGGGTCCTTTCCCCCTCGTAGTACGGGATATACAGCCAGGCGAAATACCAATTTCTCCAAAAAATGTGTTTTTCTTGTCTCTTATTGTTAAGAAGATGTGAAAAGAAATGTGCAAAACCTGTGAAGTATTTTATGATAACATTCCGTGTCCAAGGGCGTGGAGCATGGTCTCATAATGTTGTTGTTTTGAAAGACAACCTAGGAAAAATTCTGTCGTCATGGCAAATAAAAATCCATGAAAACCCAAGCTCGAATTCGGGAGGGACTCAGTCGCGCGCAGACAAAACACAAAAGCAGGAAAATAAAACACAAACGAACTTTATATTTATAAGCTGATTAAAATCGCACATTTTCTTGCAAGAAATAATCTCCCACGTTTATAGACCTTTTGCTTATGCTACAGTCTATGCACAAACCTCTGGATTTTTAGTTGGACCATGTCAGAAAAAAGAGAATTCAAAAAAAAAAAAAAACGGTAATGGAAGGGCCGTGCAATAATAATAATAATGGTAGGATTTCAGCAAAGTTGGATTGGAAGCAGAAACGTGTTGATTTTGGTTTTTTAAACTTTTGCGACGCAGAAGATTAATGTTTCACAAGTAGGGTAATCCTGTTTCAAACCTGAAATGTTGACCACTTTTTCAGCTTTATTTGTATACAAAAGCATGCTAAAAATGGGTGCCTTCCTCCACGTCCGAGGTCTCCTTCCTTTTTTACACTAACCCTGAATTTTCCTGTCGAGAATCGTATCATATATTCACTTTGTGTGTGTGTGGAGGGGGGAGTGTGTTGGATGTCATAAATCGTGGGATCGCGTCCATACCCAACTGGCCACGCTTTTTATCTCTAACTTGTATTAAAAAAATTACCCTGTACTTTTTTTTTACTACTATCCCAGCTAGCTAACCTTTCTATAAGGTGTTAATAAAATGTGGAAAGTTGGGGATGGACTGGTTGAATTGACTATATACAGCTATATTTACAGCTATATTTACACATATTGGAAACCGTTTTTTAGAAATAACCCTGAAAAAAATTACAACTTGTAGTTTTTTGGTAATGATTGCTAAACAGGACAAGATCCTGATTGAAAGTCGAGCGAGAAGACACTCATTGTTAGATTTATCTACATTATCTACATTGAATTAGACATCAAAAGTATGTCACCTTATATTTGTAAAAGATGTTCCCAGCTAAGTTGAAGAGAAAATCATTAAAAGAGTCTCTATGTGAGATCGAACAAAAAATTAAAAATCATTAACGTCCCTGTTGATGAATTTTCAGTTGATATAGTATCACCACAAAGATCTCCAGCTCTAACATCAACATCATCACTATGCTCTCCTAATTATTTTCGAAATCTTTCTTCTTTACATATTTCAAGGATTGAGCTTGGCTCTCCACCTCCACAAGCAAAGAGAAGAAAAATAGATGCATATTCTCAAACAAACATGACATATCCAGTTACATCTGAAAAAATTGAAGTGTATATTTCGGTGAAATATCCATCAGTTGAACGCCACAAGAAACTAAGCAAGGACTTTACAAAAATAGGTGTAAGTTTATTGAAAGGTACTTATTTAGAAATCGCCAAATCTGTATGGTCACATCCGGAAATAAAGCAAAAGTTATATTCACTTGTTTGTAAAGAAATCAGAAAAGAGTGTGACATAACGTGTCAGGATAAAGAACAAACTGCTGATAAAACCAAAGTCTATAATAAAAGTATTTTCAAAAAAACTTCAACAGAAAATCTGCTAGATTTTTCATTTGATGCTGTTGATAAAGAAATGATATCTAGATGTCCTTTGTTTCGCTCAATTTTAATGGCTGCTGCAATTCGACCCAACAAATCAGAAGATTCAGAAATATTTTGGAAATCATCCATTTGCACAGCTGCTGCAGTATGCCTAAAAAATAGATCACAAAAAATGACTGCATTACAATTGATTTTGTCCAGTATCATACAACATTCATCATACACCGTAGATTATGTAGAAATATCTGATTAAAGGAAGAACCTGAGATTGTTGGTGATGATTATAGTCACTGGAGAACATTCAATCCACTGCAGTCTGACGAATTAGATGACATTGCACCTATTATGGACTTTTCACCAAGAACTAACTTCTGTAAGATTCATTGCTTCTGGTTATATAAAATATAATAGAAAATAATCTTGACGTAATTGAAAAATTTTCAGGAATACTTTGTGTGGAATACACTTGTTACATAGCTTCCAAGAATTAAGACATAATCATTCTGCCTGTGTAACTGTGGTATATATATGATAAATCAAGTGACTGTGACACTTGTTCAAATCTAGTCTTTTTGATAGAAGAGTAGCTCAGTCTGGTAGAGCAGGTTGGTTTGATCTTATCATAGAAAAAAAAACCATATAATAATGATTCAAGTTATGAAGCTGAAACTGCTTTAAAGGAAGGAGAATTTTTCAGATATTGCTTATCATTTTATGTAGTCTTTTGTTTTGATTTGCAAAATTTCCTTTTGTTTTTCTACTCTTTTTAAACTTTTGCTAAGAATTCGAACCCTGAAAAACAAAGCATTGATTTTGCAAATCAGCAGTACACATTTAAAAAAACATTGATTCTGAACTCTGCTTTTACAATATCATCTTATTATAGATTCTAGTCCAGTAGAACAAACTGAGCAGCATGAAATAAGTAATAATGAATCACACTCATCAACAATTCCTTACAAAGAACCAACTAGTGATACTGGTATATAGATTTTTTAAATGTATCGTTCATGTAATTAGATTGTGCGGGGAAAATGATTTCTATGAATGCCTAGTATATTGATTTGCTAATCATTTATAATAATATTTTCAATAGCTTCATGGTGCAAATGCCTAACTTGAAATATTAAAAAAGTAACTTACACTCATGTTTTTCAATATTGGTATTCCATTTAGTTTCTATCAATAAAACTACCAGAAATTGATGTCATTTCAATTGAAAAAAATGGTATAGTAGTACAAGATGAGGATGTATTTTTGCTGATAGGGAAGAGTTATATAAGAATGGTTTCAAGGTTTGCATAACACTTTTTCACTTTTCTAGCATACAATGAAAACATGATAAACTACCTTCTCTACCAGACTGAGCTACTCTTGTGTTAAAGAGACTGGATTTGAACCAGTGACACAGTAGTTTGACATGCGTAATCTTTGCCAAGTTATTTATCCAAATTGGTTAATTGTTTATATTTCTATGAACAAATAAACCAATCGATAATTCAATTTTTAGATAGCATTTGATAATGTTGATGTTTATGTCAAAGTACTTGATATGAACGAAGATCACCAAAATATGGACTGTCATTATTGTGTCAAGTCATATGTTCTTAATGGTGTTGGAGGAAATGATCTTTCAACAATTCAACCTAGAAAATAATTAGAAGATATTAAAAACGGTCAATTTATATTTGACAAAAATGATCATATACAGCAGCGTCTACATTACATGGTCTTAACACAGAATAATTGCAAGGGATTGAGTGTCTCAACTCAAAAGAATTGTCACAGAAAGCTGAAATGGTAGGATTAATCAAGTTTTATTTCGAAATACATTTTGTAAAAATGATACACAGAATGAAGAGGATATTTGTATAAATCTTTTGATACAGTTATTATTTTTGCACTTTTTCGTAAAAATACCAGCAATAATTTCAACTCACAAGGTATACCTCATATTTAATCCTAACCACATTCCGCAACTTTTCTGCTAGAAAATTAAAACCTTCATGTTTATTCGCAGCTTTCAAGTTTTTAAGAAAAATAATGTAAAGAAATGTAAAATGTATTTTAGAATTTACTTGGAATGATATATAAAAATGAGAATGAAGCAGATGGGATATTAAAGATATTGAAGAACTTACAGCAATATCAGTCTTAGACTTGGTTTGGGTAAGCTGTTAAATTTCAACATTATAAACAGAAAAATTTTCAGATTCATATTTTGTGTGTATTGTTTACCTTGAACGTACTAATCGAATCAATATCTGCGAAACATCCTATTTTCTTGATTCTTGAAAGTAGTATGTTTAAGGTACAGTACAGTACTTCAAAGAATAGTAAATGACAATAATACGATCCGGACTGCATATCAAGAAATCCAACATAAATGACAAAACAAAATTGGTACATGAATTGATGGAAAACCAAGCATTACAGTATACTCCTGATATACAATATGGTCACTTCCGCAACATACAACCAAGTTTATTATCTGGATTTGACATTAGAGACTTTCATGTGTGGATAAACAACCACAAAACACAGATTGAAAACTGTACGTTAAAAGGAATTTAGCATTTAGAAACTACTGTGTTTATATATATGCATACCGAGTTCGAATTATGAAAGTCAAAATTGCTTATGAAAAATGATTGGGAAATCTTTTTAAACCCAAGTAATTTTTGCTCTATATATAATATCCTGAAAGTAGGTTGCAGATTTTAGGGATAGAGGCTAATGTTAAGGGTGGGGTTTGATAGATGGGTTAGTAATAGAGACCCTAACCATGACACTAGCCTTAACTTCATCCCTAACCTTAGCCCTAAAATCAGCAACCTACTTTCAGGATTATGATATAGTTCACTTTTCTTACTCCGTATATGCTACATATTCCGAGAAAACCAAATTTTTGCAACCAAAAACTTTCAAAGAGTTTGTTGAACCTTTTCATGATAGTTTTTGTCATCAACCATTTCAGCAAAAACAGTTTCTGACATAACATCAAAGATAGAAGTGTCATCTCTAACAGCAAACCAATCATCACCAATAAGTGTTGACGCATCAGCATTTACAGAAAAATGACTATTAGATGAATTAAAACTGTAATCAACATCTGCAAAAACTGAATGAATTATTTGTAAAACTTGGATGGCATGAGAACTCCTCCAAATTTCAACATGCTTAAAAACATCAGCTATTGCAAAAATAAAATCACATTTTTCTACAACTTGGTCAATTTGAATCAAATGGAATTCCACATAAACATTAGGAAACAGAGTCTTCACAGATTTTTCTCTATGAAACGCAATGATGTTGTTACGTTAAGTAAGTAGAAGTTCTCTCAACTTTTCATGATCAGCTCCAACAACAGTCCTTTTATTTTTTTGGCGCATTCAACTCTTCTTCTTGGCGATTGATTGGCAATTTAGTCCATTTGAGGCAGTTTTCAGAACATTGACACATTTCGGCACAAATATCACAACAAGAACAACCAACACAATTATTTTTAGGACTCTGAGAGAACATTTTTAACATAAAATCCTGTCTACACGTGGTACTTACTATAAATTCAGTAATTTTGTTATCACATCCCCGGAGTAGCATACTATTATACAAAATTCTAGAGATACTAGGCGAACAGTCTCGACCTATTCTTCCTCTCTCTTGCACATAAGACTCCAAAGATTTTGAAGGCTCAAAATGAATACTCTCTGTAACATTACTAATAAAATGTCTTCAAATAGCACGTATAAGAACCTTTTGCTCTTCATAGAAGCATAGTATGTTAATAAACAAAAACTTTCGTCATACTTTTCATTATCAGATTCCATTTTATATACTAAATTAAAAAGAGCATGTAATTAAAGTGAAAACATATTTATTTGCACTCAAAAAGAACAGGATAAGTTGGAAAAAATTGAAAAAATAAAAAAGATTCAGTACGCTAGCTACATTTTCTTTCTCACCATCGAATCGCTCCTTCAAGATTTACTTCAGGCAATACGACCGTTTGTTATGATCTAGTACGCATGTGACACTAGCAAGTCGATAAATGCTGTTTTGGGGAGAGTTAGCACATTTTGTTAACCAGTTAGCATATTTAGCTAACGG
>JAUELI010159146.1:0-11996 GCA_031471325.1 Catablema vesicarium
AAATGCAGTTTGAATGAAAAAAAACTGAACTAAACTTCTGACGGTTGACAAATTTTAACAAAAGTGGGATAAATTTTTACATTTTTGATTATATTTTCTTTCCTGAAAAAAATTTCCAAATAATCTCTGATCCATTAGTTTATAATAAAATTATCAAAATTTGTGGGAGTTTTTAATGCTCAAAGATAATATGTCTTTTTCCCTTACAGTAACCTTAATCTATATCAGTCTCAAATAATTATTATCTTTCTTCATATTTGATATTATCTATTACATTATTTATTTTGATATATATATATATAAAGTCAATGAAAATAATAATTTATGTAATGTCACCATTCTAACCTTAACGAATTTTTAAATTAGAAAGATCTGTGGGTTTAAAATATACAAATATAGCTACACTCCTTAAAATTGTTGTAAATCCTTATAGTTTCATTTTTGCATTATAATATCTCAAACAAGAGTTAGTGACAGGTGTGATTTTTCAATCCGATCCGAGTTCTTGTTTTATTTTAAAATGTGCAGATCTTTATTTTTATTGCTAAGCATTTATTGCATGATTATTATGTCTCTAACCATAGATACATTTATCCTAACAAAGAGCAAGATTCAAATGAAAAATTCAAGTGTGAAGTTTCTTCTTGGAATAAAGATGATGTAGAGAGAGAACAAATTAAGAATGAAAAAGATGATTCTTCAGAGGAACCAAAGAAGAAGAAAAGACGCAAAGGACAAAATAAAGGGAGATCAACAACTGTTCCGAAAATAGCTTTTGAATATCGAATTTGTCCAAATATCTTAAAAAATCTAGTCTGTTCGTATGGCGAAACATGTAGATATTTGCATGACATAGCAACTTACATGAAAAATAAACCAGAAGATATCGGTGAAGAGTGTATAAATTACAGGCTTACTGGAAGATGTAAATATGGTATTGAATGTAGGTATGCTAAGAAACATATTTCAGACAATTTCAAGAATATAACCAACAAAGAAAAATATGAACTATATTGCTTGAAAACAAGTGATGAAAACTCATTAAGGGGAGATACAGGGTTAGCGTTAAGAAAACGCCAGTATAAATTCCCAAGGAGTGAATCATATCTTTCAAAATTCAATGCTGAAGTTAATGTCAACAATGATATGAATAAAACAAGGAAAAACATTGATGCTGAAATAACCGGTGCTAATCTACCATCAAATAAAGAAGTGATTACATCTGGTGTTGTAACAGATGAGGATGTGTTTAAACTAACACCAAGAGAAAAGAAAAAGGTACGACTTACTATTCACTTTAATTAAAAACTATATGAGGCTTTTGGTTTTCATCATTAATCCTTGAATGACTCTTTGCATTCCACCTAGTCCACTTGCATGCGCCATCAAAACTTCATTTTTTAATTACTCCCATACTGAGTTCCCCTACATAACAGTCTAAATGAATGACGTATGAAATTTTTTGAAAGAAGGTAAACAAACTTGGTTGCTTTTAGTACACTATCAGTAGAAGAACTAAAATTCTCCTGTTATGCACATGAACAAAAGAATAAAAAAAAAAAAAAAATGTCTGTATCTAACAATAAATTCTAACATTGGTTGTTTATTTATTTAGATAGATTTTTCAAACAAACTGTACTTGGCTCCATTAACAACTGTGAGTTTTCATTTATTTTGTTATTTAATTGTCTGATGAAACTAGAAATTCTATTTAAAATGTTAGATTTGTTGTTAATCGTCATAAAAATGCTGTTTAACATTTCTACCACTATGCAGAATATTAAAACAAGAAGATTTTTCATTTTTCATTTGAGCGATATTTCGCTCTAGCCGCTGCTATGCATTATTATCAAGCTATGATTTACAAATATATCATATTATTACTTACGTAAGTTTTTTAAAAAACTTGTAAGTAATAATCTGATGTATTTGTAAATCTCAGCTTGATAATGCCTAGCAGTGGCTAGTGCGAAATATGGCTTCAATAAAAATGAAAAATCTTCTCATTTTAATCTTCTGCATCAAATTGTATGCCCATACCACAATTTATTCTACCACTATGTATGAATTTCCTTTATGTATTATCTGTGTTTATACTCAAATTTATACTTGGGGGCCTAAATCAATTATATATTGTGAGTTTATATTGACTTGCATATATGTTGCGGTCTATTGGAAAATGTACCTTCTTCAAAAAATACAATCGTAGATTTCTTTCGTAATAATGCATCATTTTTTTTGTTGGTAGAAAGTATGAATTGCTTTTTGTCATACTTTTTAAAAATAATTTATTTTTTTTCATTCAAACATGATTTCGTATTTTCTAACATTAATTATCAATGTAAAAAAGAAAAAAGATATTATTAAACTATGCTTCGTACTTCGTAGTTTCATTCATATTTTCACTCACAATCTACAGATTTATAATAACAAAACTTGTTTAGTGAGAATAGTAAAATACAGAGCAGTTATTAATATATATTTATTGTGGTATATGCAAAAGTACATGTTGAAGTTGATTTATCATACATTGATTTTACAGGTTTTATGTTTCCAAGATATTCCCAGACATACGTTACAGGTTCTTATGAACATATTTTGTGGGAAGGTCATTATTATCTATTATTGTTAGTTTCCAGTCACTCACTTGTACCCACATTTTCATCAAAGTTGTTCACTTTTAGCATATGTTTTTAGTAGGATAATTCAGCACTTAAAGTTGTGCTGTATAATTGTATGAAAATCACGTTTGGAAGCTGTAATTAATCCAAGAAGTTAGTACATCTTCCGATGTTTTGTTTTATTCTGTTAACTTATAATTCTCAAAATTAACTTATTTTTTCTATAGTTACTTCTTATGACTATGCTATTTACAAACCTTTTCCATAGGAATATCTTTTATACAACATGATTCCCAATAACACGATATACTCAAGTTTATACTGCCTCCTGAGCCCCCACCTTCTTAAATACAGGCGTGTGTGTATTTTTAAAGAAGAAAATCGCCAATTGCAAGCAAAAAATAATGCTTTAAAACTGATGAACTAAATTTCCAATAAACGCAATTTATTTCCCCTAAAAAACTTTTTATTTTCTGGCAAATCATGCCATGGGATGGATGAGTTGAGTGAAAATGAGACAAAAAATGTTACAAGGTCTGGTTCACCATTTTGATATTAAACTTTTGGTTTTAGGATCAAGTTCAGAATAATTTTCCAAATAAATGCCATCCTAAATTTTTCATAAAAACGGGCACATAGAATAAATTTACAGTAAACGTTTATTTTCACAATAATGTGACATTCCACAGGATTCTATATACAAGTTATAAATAGCAATAATGGCAAAATTTTGAACAAAAGAATTATAAATAATGCCAAAATCCTTAAAGTTTTAGTTTTTAAACATTATTTTCAAAGTGTGATTAAATTTATTCCTGATTCATCAATCATTGATTCGTTCTCTTTCTTTGACTTTTTCCCATCCCAATTTAGCTAGTATACTGAAAAACGAACATTCTGAAGAATACTAACAGGAAAGCAACTTATATCTCGTACTATCTATAGAAGAAAGAACTTGTTCAATTCTTTGTATCCTAAAAAAATAAATATATATGAAGTTTAACTTTTTGTTATTATACTGTTGGTCTAAACCGCAGGTCAGCCAGGTCGCAGGTTAAGATTTTATTAAAATGCAGACCATGCGCTTGTAAAGTGTAAAAAACAAAGACCAGCAAACTCGGCACTAACCCACTTGCATATGGAAGATTTTATATGTGAATGTCTCTGGGAAAACCGACCACTTGGCAATTCGTATTCTTGATAAATACAATCGTATTTTTTCTGAAAAATACGATACTAAAGTTGTGAATATGGTGAAAAAAATATGCCTTCTGTATAACAAAAATACGATTTCAATGCTGAAGTTATATTTTGTATAACTGAATAAATACGAAATTCGTATTTATAAATATTCCGTATTATACGGAATCTGTATTCTTTTAAAATATGAATAGCATTCAAAGTTTTATATTTGATAACATTAGTTTCGATAATGCAACGGAAAACGTGCACATATAATGTTTTACTATTTCCTAGACCTTCTTATCCTTTGACATTCAAAAACCAGTATTTTGAAAATAAATAGAAAGTAGAAATAAATAGGTATGTGTAATAAATAAATGTGTAATAAATGTGTAATAAATGTGTAATAAATAAATAGGTAATAAATAAATAAGTATGTGTAATAAATAAATGTAATAAATAAATGTAATAAATAAATAAAATGTAATAAATAAATGTAATGTAATGTAAATGTAATAAATAAATAGGTATGTGTAAATTTTCGAGTATGAAAAAGTATGTTATACAATTTTACTCTTTTTTACAATTTTGTATGTTATACAATTTTTACAATTTTATACAATTTTATACAATTTTATACAATTTTTTACAATGTTATACAATTTTTTACAATTTTGTATGTTATACAATTTTACAATTTTACTCATAAATAAAATGTAATAAATAAATGTAATGTAATGTAAATGTAATAAATAAATAGGTATGTGTAAACCTTCGAGTATGAAAAAGTATGTTATACAATTTTACTCATTGTGTCAAAAATAATTACTTTTTCCAAATATTTTTTTTTGTAGATGGATAGATGAGATTTCAATCTACAACTTTATTGTTCTATTTGTTTTTTATATCCATTGTATTCCAGGGGAAAATGTATGAAAAAACACTAAATCTTTACGAGCTCCAACTCTCCTTCTTTTCACTTTTTTCACTTTTTTTTCTTTGCGTATATCACAAACACGTGCTCAAACAAACTGTGTGCGGAAACTTTTTCCTTGATTCTAGTTTTTAATTTATTTGATATTATTTGAAATCACGTTTTTTATTTCCGATCACTCAAACAAAGCTCTTATTATCTCAACAACCAATCGAAAGTACGAATTTTACGCACACGGTTCTGAGCATGTTGAAATAATCTTGCACGTGTTAAATTGTTTGTTTGTTTATATGTTTCGTGTGGTATTCCCTTGTATATTCTCTCCTCGTGTTGAATATTTGACATGGTCTTCGCAATATTCGGTTGAATTATGTCATGTACACAATATAAATTACTACCATCATTGGAGTTTTCAGCCCCGTTCTGCGGTGAGAACTAATCAATAACTCCTCGTGATAGCGGGCTGTTTCATTTTATACACTCTCTAATGTTAGCTTTTATAAGTCAATATCGTTGAATCAACTTCCATTTTATTTGAGGTGAATTTGATATGTTTATTTTTCTTGATTACGAGCGTGTCTGTGAATTTTTTATCGCAAAAGAAACAAATTTTACATGTGTTTATTTTTATATGACTAGGGCCGTGAGTGGTCGTCGCTTTTTTAAAAAATTTAATAGTTTGTGTATTTGTTTATAGCAGAATGTGAGTATAATTGTATATTTCGTTGCTATAACAACTGCAATTTTTTAGCACAGTGTGTGCTTTTCATTAAATAATTAGAGATGAATTTAGCGACTTAGTACCCAGTCAAAATATAGCGTTTATGCTTAAAACTCCAATGACGGTAGTAATCAACTGATGATCTCATTTTTGTTAGCATTTACCAACACAATACTACTAACATTTATATTGTGTACATGACATAATTCAACCGAATAGCGAAGACCATGTCGAATATTCAACACGAGGAGAGAATATACAAGGGAATACCACACGAAACATAAACAAACAAGGCAACGTACAATTTTATAACGACTTGGAGCTTTTTTGCTACAAAGCCAATGTTTTGCTGGGGATAATAATATTTCTTGGCCTTTAAACTATTCATCAAAAATAGTTTGTTTACACGCATTTTTTAAATATGCTGACAATAATTTTTCCTTTGTTTTCTGTTTTATTATGTTATCTTTTTAAACTTATAAAACAATATTTGCACATTAACTTAAAGAGCTTGTTCAACCTAACGATTTTAAAATTCATTTTAAGATTAAACTTTGTAAGTCTTTCCTGTGAAAAAGAAAACTGATAAAATATTTTAGTCAAGTTCGTGTAAGAACACAGTCAAGAGTCTTTAAGTTAAAAGAAAAATCTATCTGAAGATATGTAAAATTTTAAAGAAATCCAGACTGGTTCTGCATAATAATTCCTAACTCTTTTGATGTGTAATGGTATTCATACTCCGTAGAATTGCATCATATTTTTCAAGTAGTTAAATAATACGAAACGTAGATTTAAAAGTATGCAAAAGTATTGTTATTGAACAAAAGATTATGAAATATGAAGAGTACAAATATGAATGATTTTCGAAGATTTTTCTAATATTTCTTTTGTTCTCTCAAAGTCGAAGAAAATTAAGAATGGTACTTTTTCTAACAGACTGCTACAATAAGTTAAACTTCAATCTGTAAGACAAGAGCTACTTTTGGTATAAAAATAAAGTTTTAGGTTTTTTCCAGACATGTACTGGCCCCTAATGTCAATAGATAATGATTGTTATAACTCTAGGTTGGAAACCTACCTTTTCGTCGTATTTGCAAAGGATTTGGTGTTGATATAACATGTGGTGAGATGGCAATGTCTAGTAACCTTTTGCAGGTAAGGAATAGTTTAATTATTCTCTCCCCTTCTGGAGTGTGTCTAGATTGCATACTGATATTAAAGTAGTCTCTTATCATTTTGAACCTGACTTGATGGCTTGTTTGTTGTATGGACACATCCTGTATCATGTATATGTTTTGTCTATGTATAGATTAGACAAGATTTTTTTCTGGTTATGTCAGAAGTTCATAAAATATCATTCAGATATTGCAGTACACATGGTCATTTTGTTGTATTACATGCCATTATTAAACAAATATATATACTCAATATCAATAAATAACACAAAATAAATGTTTTTTAGTATTTTAGTATTTTTTAAACATTTTGTGTTTTTTATTGATATTTAATATTCATGGCAGACTCACATATTTTAAATTTTTATACTCATTTTGCATTTGTTTAGAATAGTTTAGTTAAAAAAGCAACTCTTGAATGATTTTTAATAATGTTCAACTAAGTGTCATTTTAAAATCACATAACCACCTTCAGTAAAAAAAATAGAACTTGAACTAGAACTAGAAATTTTACATGCTAAACTGTATGTATGATTATGTAAGTTGTGAAAATGTAAACTAATATGCTACCAAACTGGCAAAATTTCTTCTAACAAATCTCAATTTTTTGGCCAAAACATTCTTGAAAATAAGTACGAAAAGATAATAGTTTTAAGGCCTGGTCATAAAAACGGAGGAGATCAACAAAAATATCATTAATGAAATTAATGGCTTCCAAAAATAAAAAGCTTGTACCTAGATTCAAAATGTAAATTTTGAGGAAAAAGATTTTCAGTATAATAAACCAAGTACGTTTACACTTCCTAGATTGTACATACTTTTCATAATTATATGATGTTTTGAAAAAGATTTTCCTTTTGCTTACCCAACATGCAATTGATGAACTGGTTTCTACATGCTATTATGTAAACAAATATATTTTCGATCTATATGTAAAGAAATTTTCATTGTTTAACTTTGCATATGTGACATGTTTTGCGAAAAGGAACAACTCATGTTTTTCAAATAGCTACAAAGTAATTACGCCTAGAATGCCAAATTGCATTTTTTTCTCTTCTTTTTCACATCTATGCTTATGTTACTGACCTACTTGGGTTAAAATAGAACACAAGCTTTCTATTTTATATAGTATATTTCTACTTTTATTTAATATCCTTATCAGCCTTGTTTCTGTGTAGTTCTCTATCAGTCCGCATGTTCACTGAAACTACAAAAGCTGGAGAGGCTAGGGAAAGACAGAAAGAGACTGGGCAAGAATAAGCCAATCAGAAGCCATCTGCTCTCCAGCATGGGGGGTGTGAACATGCTTCCAAACCACTGCAAAGGAGTGCCACAAACACCATAATGGCTCTTGTATAGTTTCTGGTTCTGTGGAGTTAAAAATGATAGCTGTGAGCCATCATGGTACAGACAAAGGAAGCATGATATAATCTAAGTTCTCATACAATAATATGTCTTGGGTTTTTCTGGCTCAAAGAAGCTTGAAGGAAAAACTTCCTTACACCAGTCACAGTTCATGTTGTGGGTTAAGGTGAGTCTTGGTACTGATGAACATCCAGGGCAGATGTTCTACAGTCGCAACACTTAGGGTTCCGTAACATGTGTAGAGCGCGTAATATGCGTTGCATACATAGTACGCATTCTACTCGTTGCCGTCAGCAGATTCAGAATGCTTTAGTTTAGTGAAATGTTTTTGTTTTTCTTTCTTACAAGGAATTTCTGATTTAAATTCAAAGCATTATAATTTTGATTAATACTTTGATAACAGATTACAAATTCCCTGAACAACCTTCTTCTTTTATGAAGAAACATTTTCAAGAAACACGAGGCTAAGTTCAGTAACAAACGAATATGCTTTGTAATGCCTTTTATTGGCTATCTATATGAAGAAAGGTGTAAGTGTAAAGCTGAATTTAAAAACTAAAAGAGGGATTTTGATTTCTTGGTCTTTGTCTATTCTTCTCATTCAGAATAAAATAAGAAGAAGTAAAAAAAGATTTTCACTTTTTAATGCCTATCTAAATGAGGTGTTCTTTTTCCCGTTTTCTGTCTGAAAAATTTATCAACTTGAAATACTGTACCGTTGCAACGGCAGCCTGGAAATTACGAAGAATATCTTAACTTCTAATAGATGTTGTATATCATAGATTTTTGGTTTAACTTCAATTAATGAATGAGTAAAAACTACACCCAAATTACTCGGAACAAGATACAGAGAATAGTTTTATTTTCTTTGGAGAGAAAGTTATTTCAGTATTAATGGAAAACACCTTAGTATATTTTTCGATATAAAATATTTCCATAATGCTGAATAAATGTTGTCAACCAGTCAACTCTAAACAATAAATAATTAGTGGATTAACGCTAAAGTTGGATGTGAGCAAGAAAAAAAAAGAATGCAACCAATCGTCTTACAAAGACGTATGAATAGGATAAAGTTAACACTGGTACAGAAAACATCCTTGTGCTAAATGTTACTGTGAATTAAATCAATCAAATCAATATTACTGGCAAAAAAAAATAGTTCTATGGGTTATATTCAGTAAAACCTTTTGATTATTAAACAGAGAAACATGCTGTATATTAGCTGTAAATAACTCAGTCCCTCCTAAGCCCAAGATTCCTTTACATTGAAATCAGTAGGGAAATTTTGAAATAGAGATAAATAATTTTCTTACCCCAAGAATTCTTTGCTGTGTTCTTCCTCTAATTTGTAATTTTCACTACTTTTCTTCAATCTAAATATAGATATGAAGAGAAGCAGCAAAACGTTCTTGAATGATCAACAATAAAAAACAAGCAATACATAAGGTCTGAACTAACCTCTAATACTTTTTTTCAGGTTAAATATGAAAGTCAATTACAAGAACAGACCTGCTGTAACAGCAAATATTTAAAGCTGAAACTCAATCTTGTAGATGCAAAAGACAAACAAAATGCTTAATAGAACGACGAAGAGAGATTTTTCTTCTGAATGAAAAAAGGATAAGGACTAAAAATATATCAGAATCCCCATTTTAAGTTATCCAGCATAACACCATCCATTGTAAATAGTACATAAAAGGCATTAACAAGCAAAACTCAGTTACTTCTTTTGTAAAAAATACCATAATTAAAGCACAGATATCAAGTGAGGCATAAATCCAATCAGTTCTAAGATAGTTGAGGTATCTCTCTCCTAGGTAAACATATTTTTGGTCATTATCAAATATACTGAGGATACTTTTCAAAATTATGAAACATTGATTTTCGAAAAAAATGAATGTTAGAAATTTATAAAATAATTATGCGAGGACAAAATATGTAAATTCATAAATATTGTTTTTTGATAGCATTTGAAAAGAGCTATCTCTTCCATTCAACCATTATACTTAAAAAGTGCTAGGAAAATGCGGATGTCAGCTGAAAAGTGTCAAAAATTACCATTTTACCTGGGTGGGGGCACATTGTGCCCCCCCTACCGATTTTTTTCTAATAACTTCTGTTCTATAAATGCAATTGAGAAGAAACTTTGCCACTTTTACTGAAATTTTATTTTGCACATATCCAGGAAGTTTCAGCTCCATACCGTCTGCCATTCTAAAATTATTGGCTATAAGTCAGGACATATCAAAATTACTAAGAAATCCTCATAAAAGAGCAATAAACTGATATTTTATATAACTTTTGATTTAGAGAAGCAATGGACTTCAAATTTTCCACACAATTCTAGATCATTAGTATCTATCTATTTCATGACGTCACATTTTGGTAAAGCAATTTTATGCAACATAAGATATTTTTCATTTTTTAGTATTTTGGCGCGTTATTCTGGTTGAACAAAACCGGAATCTATGTTAATCTCCTATATAATATAATAATGGATAATAAGTAAGATTTTATATTTTTATTTTATTTTTATTTAGCATAAGCTTTTCAGTTTTCTCCATAAATCCGAAAAGCTTATGCTAAATAAAAATTAAATAAAAAAATAAAATCTTACTTATTATCCATATTATATAACATGGTGAAATTATCAAATCCTATATAATAGCTTTCAGAAAATCCAAACAGAAATGAAAAATGTTAATTACAACTTCAGAGATTGTAATTTGAAAGTGGGTCAATTTTCATGAAAAAACTTGAAATTTTGGAACATTTTGATGACGTTATTGCATAATGGTGGCCATTTTTGAAAAAAAAAAAAGTAATATCGTAGGTATTATCAAAGGCTATATGCCTACCAAATTTCATGTTCATAGCTTATGCCTATCAGAATTTCTCAGGAGTCAAACTCAAACATGTAAACTAAGCAAGTGACCCAAATGTTTTCATTGTCTCCTCACGCTTGATGCAAATGTGAGGTATCAAAACCCCTCTTGAAAGTGTCAGAAAGACCATCTTGATTCTTCATATATCCATCATGGGCTATCTAAAAATGTATAGTGACAAAAATTTAATTGAAGGTGGTACCTATGCCTGGACTTACTATGAAATCATGAAAGTATGAAAGATATCTCCATGGTGAAAAGAAATAAGAGAATTTTTAGTCCAAATGATCAAAAAGAAAAAAATATTGGTGTCTACTAAGCAACTACTAAACAACTTTGACTACTGCAAAAAGCTTCTAAAAATACAAGTTCATGCATAAAAGTCAGAGAGTCATGATATAAACAATTGTTTACATAAGGCAATCAGTTGAAAGGTAGTTAAGGTTATTCTCTACTACGCCAGCATCTTCCCCCATTCATAATAATACATTAAATTTAAATGACTTTAGAACGTCTGCACCTAATAGAGTCTCAAAATTCCTTCTTGATTTTGTATTTCAGATTCTACAACAAATTTGAACACCGTGAATTCGAATAATTATCAACCTTGTTCCCAGTACTTCAGACTTTTTTCTATTTGAGTTTTCTATACTTTTGAATTGTGTTGCAAATAACATGGAAAGAAGAAACTCGTGAAATCTGGTTATGAACTTTTCAATGTTTATTCCTGCATTCCCCAGTGGACAAAAACCTGCTCAAAGTCTGCAAAAAAACTTCAGAACAATGTTTGGTCTAAGGTAATTTTGTGGACTTTGAACAGGTTTTTGCCCACTGGGTTATTTCCTTACTTTCAATCCGGGTCAAAATAAGGACAGACAAATATAAATTGGTGCAAAACATGGAAATTTAAACTTGCAAAAAAATCTGAAGATTTCAAAAATCCAAACAAGCGATGGAAGTGTTCAAAATTATGTCTGGGTACTAGGCTGCAAAGAAACCTAAAAATTGCTGACTGCATTATGACCATATACCTCTAAATATAAATTTATTGATCTAGCAAAGAGAAACAGCTTTATGGACAGTTTTAAATTGACACTGAGCTAAGTACAAGGT
>JAUELI010159257.1:0-10379 GCA_031471325.1 Catablema vesicarium
AACAAATTTCGCGGGTATTTAATTTCGCGAAATCGACCAAAATTCGCAAAACTCGCGAAAATTAGTACCCGCGAAAACTAGTACCGTTAGGGTAATCATTAGAACTTTGCAGCTCTGCAAAATTAAATACCTTCAACAATTGATAACAAAAATGTAAATGACAGAAAATTCAACTTTTTGTGTATGCTATAAATGTGAACACAGAAAAGACTGGGAGTCATATGCATAAATTGATCTAGTACATAAAATAAATCATAGGTACCTTCAGATTCCATGGCTTGAAAAGTGTAGTAAAACTGGTAACATACATTCAGCCACACGTCCCGCCACAATCTTTCTATACGTTGGTTTCTCATGGAAGATCCAGCTAAATAACTTCCTCTGTTTGATCCCCTTAAGGTTACCATAGATTCCCACATAAGAACATTTTCTCCTCCTTTATCAGTCCTGAGTCTTGATGGTACACCAAATGTGTCAATTGCATCTTCAAAAAGAATCTACAGTTTCTTTTTTGTTGTTTGTAGCACATCTGACCATCTGCATGCCATAGGCTATTTGGTCCTGGAACAGAATATGTCCTTCTCTTTATAAGGCAAGCCCACCGTATTCTTGAGGAAGATGGATCCACACGTACAAGAGCCTTTGATACTCTTCTTTGTTGAATACGCAAACCCAAACGTCTCAAGTGTCCCATTACAATTGACCTACCAGTAAACTCCCATGCATCTCTTTAACTTCTCGGACATGTTTATCTAGTTCATCATCTGGTATATCTGAGTATCCAGTGGTGTTTTCTATTCCATATTCTTTAACTCTTCTGGATATTGTCCATCTTGATACCATCAACAATTTTGAAATTTCAGTCCAAGAAAAATTCAAAGAGCGTAAATTTATTAAAGTTTCCTCTGGTATTTTAACTTTTGGACGTCCTTGGGATCCAGATTTACAAACATTCGTTTCCCCTATTACTGCCAGCATTGAACGTCCTTTTGCTGCAAAAATATCTCGGATTAATAGCTGACGAAAGTCAGTAAATATTGACCTAAGTTCTTCAATATTTGTTCCCTGTTGTTCCATAAGAAAATTGAAACTTTCAACAGCAGTATCGATGTCTTCTTTTAATTTTTCACATTTAACGAGATCAGATTGTTCACGATGTTGTATATTTTCTACCAATGACAACAACTCTCTGAAATAATCATCCCAATTATCCATTTATATTTTTAGAACTTCCTGGATATAAAAATACTATCATTGTAAAATAAAATTATCAGGACTTGAAGAAATATGGAGTACTTTAATCGGAGAAAGTATTGCAAGAGAAACTTTAGCGAGTCGAAAAAATGTTTGGATAAACTTTTGCGATTAACATTTAGAAAAATTTTCATTGATTTTTTTGTCTCATTAATACTACATAAAAAAGGGAATAAACAGAAGAAAATACTCTTTTCCTTTTTCTTGCTAAAAGGAATGAAAGAACTGAATAAGCTTTCGTGAATAGACGATCTGAAAATTTTCGTGTGAATAAACTTTAGTGAATTGAAATTTTTAGAAAGTTCGTGAGAAAAGCTTTCGCAAAAAATGCCCAAAATCCGCAAAATTTTCTCTCGCAATACTTTCTCTGATTAAAGTAATTAAACATTTCAAGAATACACCTAGTTTCCAGATGGCAAGACTTTTCTGTGGAAAGCAAAATATGCTGCTTAAATAGAAAAACTTTTGTTGCCTGGAAAAATATTTCTATTCGTAATAGGACAAGTTATTTCTTAACTAATTCTGTATCTTAATTAGCTTGACTTGCATTGCTTAATTCTAAAATATTGATATACAAGTCGCAAGTAAAAGAACAAAAACTTTTATATAAAATTTGTTTTCTCTAAATAACTTAACTAAAGTTAACAATTGCAATTACACAACAATCTTGTTCCCAGGAATTCTTACAAAAGAGAGAAAAATCCCTCAGAATGAGTTTGCATTACTTTAAAGCAATAATTTGCTTGGACAAAAGTATACAAATACATATAAGCCAACCTAATTACCTAAAAGATTGCAAAGCGTGAATCTATCCAATAAACTAAGAGTTTTTTCTTCAAAAATAACAGAATCAGTTATACTAAGGGGGCCTTTACATGAGACCGCAGTGAGATTTCACCTGTATATTTTGCATCACAAAATCACAAAAGAAATTAAAATGTGTAGAACAAAATATTCTCTCAACGGAAAAATTAGTGATGTTTAGAATTCATTTTTACAGCTCTTTACTTGGTTCCAGACTTCAAAATTTTGACGTGGAAGGGCCGTGTGAGTTTCACTAAGGGGAGATCTCGCTACGACCTCAGAAGCTAATCTCAACCCGGATTGAAATCTCACTACAGGTACAGGGACTTGGTCTTTATGTTAAGGCACCCTAAGCAAAATATTGTTAAGGGATAAATAACTTTCCTATTCCATAATGCAATCAAGCAAGAAAAGTACTCTTATTATAGATGAATAGAAATAATGTATTTCAATAAGGAATGTTATTTCTTATTTTACACTTTGTTGCTTAATGCCAACATCGATATGTTTTTTCATTTTTGAAAAACTAATTAATATCTAATACCTCAAGTGGATTAATTTTCGTGAGTACTCATTTTTGCGAGGTCAAAAAAAGTTCATTTCCCGAATGAGTCATTTTTGAATTTTTCGTGGTTACTTATTTTCGCGAATTGATGATATTCAAAATTTTCGCGAAGACTTATTTTCACGAATTCAAGTCAAATTCGCGGAAATTAATCCTCGCAAAAATTAATCCACTTAAGGTAGTATGAATATATAAAACCATGATAAAACACGACAAAGTAAACACTTTTTTTGAAGAAATCGGCATTATATATCATCTCAAACTTATGGAACCTTTTTAGTTGCTTATAATAACATAATAGAGTATTGAAAGTTCCTTAGCTTTTGATTGTCTGAGTACTGGTTGCTTATAGAACTAATTGCTATATGAAAAAGAAGTGTGATTTTACCTCTCAGAACAGCATAAATAGGAAATAAACTATAATAGAAATGTTAAAAAAAACCTTTATGGACCAGGTCAATTTTGAGTTAGGTACATCATTGGAGTTTACAAAAATCGGAGGTTGGGGGTCTGATCAGGTGGCAATTGGGTCCCAGACCCTTTTTTCTGAGAGGTTCTGTACCTTTTCACCTGAAAATATAAATTATCAAACTCAAACTCTATTCTAAGCTAATAACCACATATACTATCAGAAAGCTCTTGAAAAATTATATAAAAGACATTTAAACGAGTATAGTCATTTGCTTCTTTGTTCTTCTTCAAACTTTGCGTTTTTGTCAAAAAAAAACGTTTTTCGACCTCAATTTACTCAAAAAAGAAGCAAAAAATGACTATACCGGTATCGACAGCAGATTGACCTTTGTAGGTGATTACAAGTTTTGTACTTGGGTCAAACTCTGATGATTTATAGAAGCGAAGTGCTTCTTCTAGTGCATCATCAGGGATAACACGGAGTCGTTCCCTTTTCTCACTATCAAGTTTACGATTGAAGTGCTGATGTGCATCATCCCAAGATTCAAATAGTTCAGTATTTGTTCCTACATAATTGTGATCCAACAGTTCTTGAATGAGATTCTCAGCTATACTATTCCTTTTATTTGATTGAGGTGTCGTAGTTGAAGTGCTCTGTTGGTTGCACAGGGTTCTGCTTAGATGTTCTTTGCAGACAGGCTTGCTTGGACCAGCATCATCATTAAGAAAACTTGGAAGAGCTACAAAAAAATATTACATACAAGAATGAACACTAATAACTGTTAAATATGAACACACGCATTATTATTACATAAAGATGGACATATTGATGTTAAAAACTGACAATTATAATTTGTAAAGAAGACTGAAACCTTAAACTTATAATTTGTGTGATTATATTTGTGTGATTATATTTTCTCTCCTCAATGGGCTGTGTCAAATCCAGAGATTTTTTGGGCAATACCTGTTTCAAATATGCTTCAAATATGTAAGGCTGGTTGTCTTTTTCTGATATGTGAATTGAATGACATTCACAATTACTGTAGTCTCATAAAAAATAAATTAGAAAAAAGATTTTGCTCCATAATTTGGGATCCCAAACAGGTATACTGGTATTATGGTCCTAACGATTTTTAAAAAATGTGTGTTATACTTCCCTCACATATGTACACTGTTCTCTCTTGGCCAATGACCTAAGAACAGTAAACAAACAGAGAAAGATACATGTAACAAAATATTTACATAACATAATGTTTTAAGAATTATTTATACCTTCAGGAAGATCTTCATCATCATCTTCATCGCTACCTGTTGCTATTAAATGCCTAACAGAGACGTCTTGCTTTAATTGGCAATAAAGATTCCCTTGACCAACTAAATTTTTTAATGAATCATAGTTCCAGCTGAAGTCTCTTTGTACTATTGGCTTGCTTAGTCTATTTTTTTGGCGTTTGACAAATACAAAGTCTGACGCAGTTATTAGAGGGTATTTTTCCCTGAACAGAGAAGATAATTTATTTCTTATCTCTGTGTCACTATTGTCTTTGCTCATCACCATATATCCTTTCAATAGAATAAGATGGTCGTTAAACCGGTAGTCGTCACTATCTCCATCAGCTTCTTCCTGTGAAGGAGAACCCAACGACCAAACAGATAAATTTTTCGTTTCTTTTTTTTGTTTCCCTGAAAAAATTACAATACAATATACAATTGCATGCGTACGAAACATATACACAGAGAATTATAATATTATTTTATAAGAAAATACTGAGCAAATAATGTGTACTTGAAATTCAACTACACAGGCTACATAACTTGGTTACGAGTATTGAAAGATTTGAAAAACAGTTTTGTATATACTCTATTTATTTAGTGATATTCTAGGTTTTTTTTATTAAAAAACAACTAATTTTAGCTGCATCTACATGCGATACAAATTTGCTCTGGTCACTGTTGTGGTAAGCTCCGCACATCTGCATTGTTTACCATTGTAAATACAGAACCATTATGGAACAGCAAGGTTCTGTGGTTCTGTGTTTAACACAAAACATGCATGGACATGAGATTAAGAACGATATGCATATGGAGAGCACAAAACAGTGAATTTATGAAATAATAGATCTGTATATACAACAAAGTTAAAAAACAGGAAAAGTCTGAATAGCAAGCTATAAAATAAATTAAGGATATAACGATATATTTCAGCTACCAGGTATCAAAGAAAAGTGAAAAAATCTTTCCTCCCTAATCAGCTTGAAGCCATTAAAAAAAAGAACGAAAATCGTTTGTCTAAGGCTCCTACTAAAGCTGTAAAAAAAGAAAAATTATATTGTAAAATATGCGAATTTGATTTAAAAAATAATTATAGTATATACAATTTTAAACAATAATATTCAAAATGATAATATAATAAGAATTTGTCATAAATATTTTTATATATACATATTTTGTTATCTGAAACTGAAAGTAAACTTGCTCTGCTTTGGAGTGACAAATAACAATTTAAAAGTAATTATATACAGATATACCTGAATACTTAGCTGGTAGTCGCCATGCCTTCCTCTTTCCTCCTCCTGATGATGATGATGACGATGACCATGTTGTCGTTGCTGATGTAGTTGCTGATGTAGTCGACGATGATGTTGATAATAACGATGACGGCAAGCTTGATTGAGAAAATAAGGCAGCATTTTGCCTTATCAGCCCCTGTGCCCTTTGAAAGGTCGTAACTGTGGGATTTGATCTACCACTACCAATCGCTGTGGAAATTTCGTTTCTAACTAACTCTACAATTTGATCTCTGTCCATCTTCTTGATAAATATGATATAAAGGATTCGCGATATAAAATGTTATAAGTATAATGATGATATTATATAAACTGATGAATAAACTTGTAAATAAAACACTTGAAAACTCGGAAAACACAACTTGAGAAAAATATGTGCGTCTAGTTTGAAAGCATGCTATAAAAGAAAGCAAAGAGAGTAGAGCCACGAGGTTCATTTAGCTGCTGGACATTTCTTTAGCTGGTTTGTTTATATGGCAGCCGCTGAAGAGGAAATCTTACGGCAATCGACAGCATAGTAAATTCTCAGGACCAGATCTACAAAATTTAATTTTATAGCTATTGCTCAATACTACCATATATATTTACCGTAGATGAGTGCATATATTTTTTGTTGAATGTACCCATAAATATATCGTTGAATCTTAAGATATATTTCGCGTAAGTGAGCATATTTGTACTCAAAGAGAATATAATTGTGTTGCATGTGTCCATATATTTGATGTATAATTATGCTACAAATGAGCAACCATATAACCGCACACATTATTTTGCAAGTTGAACCTAAGAAAATGTACTAACCTTAACCCTACCAGTACTGGGCTATTTTGTTAGAATTACTCCTCAAAATAGCATTTACACAAATTTACAAGCTATGTAATCCATTACAATTGCAGTTATTCATTGTATTTTTTATAGTATGAATTTTCAGGGGGTATGTAGGGGGTCACGTGACTTTTTTTCTAAATTTTTTTTTTATGAAAATGTTCCCAGATAAACTTTAGAAAAAGTCAAAAAGTTTTAGGAATTTTGGACATGCCAATAACGAGATATTTAAAAAAGTTTAGACGCATGGGCGTACTAGCCTCATCGCTGGTACTAATTTTAAAAATCTATAAAACCAATAATATTTATTCACCAATGTTAACCTAAAACTGCACAGAAAGACGGTTAAAAATTCAATATCAACAGAAAAGCGTGAATGAGCTTTGCCTGAATACGTTGTAATTATCAGTCAAGAATAAGCTTGGTACCAGCTTATTTATGCTGAGATAATACACTAGAAGAATGCCACACAAGAGTTTCAGTAATTGTACATTCACTTTGAAAATCAACATTACAGGAACTCTATTTTTTTATTTAAAATATAGATGACTTGAGAAAATCAGAACTTGTAGATATAAAGATTGTAATTTTCTAATGAGAAAGTTATAATATAAATGTCAACAACTTTTATATGAAGAAGTAACAAAACAGCAAGCTGAAATGATGAAACTTGTCTAATGACAGAATGTTTTATTTATAGAGATTAAACTCTCTAAAAAATGGCAAAGCATCCTTCCTTATTACAAGGTAATTGTGCTAAAGTAAAACTGGCCTTTTGAACAAAAACAAACATGAATTCAGGGAATCAGGAAAATATCACCATGAAAACTACAGTTGTCAGGAATTAAAACCAGAGTAATGGTGACTATATGAATGGCATACAATTTTGATAATTTATTCTTGGAAGAGTTTTTAGTCTAAATGAGCAAACCTTAATTTATCTCTTTTAAGTATAATTTCAAGTATATTTACTTCAAATCTATGTTAGGTGACAAGAATTTGTAGTATTTAGACATACAAAAGCAACTTAAAAAGTGTGATTGTCTTTATGCACTTTTCTCACACTTTCTTTAGTTAAAATTACTTTTGCCTTTAAGCAACTCTTGAAACTCATACAACTGCTAACTATAAAAAGCACTTATCAGATACAACAAACTTACTTCATTGTAGGATGTACACATATTTTTATTGGTTTCTCCTCCTTGAAGTGTAGATGGCAGGTCTTCCAGACAATGTTGCAATCCTCCAGTTAAATATCTGTAAACCCAAGGCGAAAAGAAATTTGGAGCTGGGCCATTTAAACAAATTGATGAAGCAAGTAGTTGGCCAGCGAATTTAAATTTTCCAACTGCAATGTCTTCAAATAATTTTGGATGAGGTGCTTTCCCTCCTTCATCATCAACAAGTAATTGATCTTTTATATCTTGAAGAGCTTCTACAAATACCAGAATATGGAATCAATGAATTATCAATTTGGTAGTAAAAATCACATGATGATAATTCAAATTGATCCTGTGTATTTTATATCATTCTTTTGTGGAATCGCAGAGAAATATATGCAGTGATTGGATATACAGAAATTTTGTTTATTGTTTGAAAAGGAAGTAAACGTATATGTGTGATGACAATTAAATAAATGCCTATTACAACATTAGTAAACTTATGTCAGACAGTTTATGGTACATAACATTGAACCAACCATATTCCCAAGTTATCTTGAGCTTTTTTAGTACTCAATTGTAAAAAGATCATTCAGAAAATACTAATGCAAACAAAATTTGTAGCATCACTATATGTGGAGCATAGTTGCAACAGAAATAAAAAAGAAGATATTAAAAATTTGAGTTCATGAACAAGTTACCTAAAAAGGATTCCCTGCTTAATCATCCTTGATCAATCCCACTTTCACCATAAAAATGCACCACAAATATTGCACCAAGTTTTTTCTGGACCCAAGGTTGTGCTACTCGTTGGCAGAAGTCTGTGAAAACGTAGTTACGTCTTACTTTCAGTTATATTGCATTGCATTTATCAACTGTACACAGACCAACTAGATTTTTAAGACTTTCTAAAACGTTGCTGATGTCTGGCTTAGACTTTGTTGTAAATGATTGTTGTTGATATTGGTCATCACCATCACTAAGGTTGCTGTCTGATTCAAGTATATGGGGATACCTGGATTCTGCACATGTGTCTGCATGCTGTTCAATCTCTGCAGCTGGTAAGCCAACCGAACAAAACGGGCATACCAATATATGCCTGCCGCCCTCATTAGATAATTGGGGTTGACTTAGTTGAATATCCCTGCCCTCATTAGATACTTGGGGTTCATTTAGTTCAATATCCATGGTGAAATTTTGAACCTCTTTCATTAAGATTAAATGTTTCTCATAAGTTAAAGCATCCTCGTTGGGATCAATTACTTTTAATGGCATGCTGAGACACAATTCAAACAGCTCTGGTTCAATACTCAAGCTACCAATCCAGTTATATATGCATTCCATCTTACTGTTGCTTGGAACAAAGCGGGTTTTTCTACCCAGTGTAAGGTGCATCACTGACATAACACAACAATTATCCGATAACATTGGCTCATCAGGGACACTCTCCAATCTTTTCTGTTGTAAAAGAACTAAGTTGCTATGAATATTTTCTTCTTCTCTTTTAATTGCCTCTTCTTTTAATGCAAGCTCAGTCTTTATTTTATCTGCTTTTAGGCTCAATTCATACTCTTCCATCTTGTTCTTTCAGCAATTTACGCCTCCCTTCTAGCTGTGTTTGAAAGTCTATATTGGGAACATTTTCAATATTTTGTGTGGAATTAAGAATTCCAGATGCTGAAGGTAAAGTTTCTTCAAAATCAGACAGATCGGACAAATCATCAGAGAGAATGCTAATTGGCTTTGACATCAAAATTAGTTTTTTGACAGATAAACTTTTTTGATCTAAATGCGTCCCAACTGTAATGTCTAAATCTTCAATTTCCGTCATGTCAGCAGCATACAGAGAAAACATCATTAAGCTTTTCAGTCATACAAAGAAAAACATTAGTACTATACTATTTAAAGGTGATCTGATATGGATATATTGAGATAACAGGTGGGCAATAGAAAGATAACATGACAATCTCAAATCTATAACATAACATCTTTTTTCTATTTTTTTAAGAAGATAAACAAGATGAAATGGTACACGAAAAATAAATTTCTCTCCACAGTATTGAATCTTTTTTTTTCACAGAACATGTATAACTATCTTCACTAGACATATCGATTCAGTTAAAATACAAAACATTAATATCATAATGGATTCAGAGATAAAACTAACCTTTACTATTTTTATTGTTTGGAAAATATAACTTTTGCATTTCTCCAAATAACTCTTGCATTGGTTTGTCTCGCTCAATCTCACGGGATCGTAATCCCCCACCACATTGCAATTTGACAACACAGTATTTTTTCTCCTTAGCTTTCCAGTGGTACCAAGAATATTTTATAGATATAGTGCTTTTTTTGCGTTTACTTGATGAGCTCTTGGCCACAGTCTTTGTTCTGTTCTTAGACCCTTGTCGTACTGCCTTGACCATATCTGCTAGTTCATTGGCACGTGTTTGACAACGATATGTTCCCACTAACAATCTTGCATGAGCCAGACCAACTCCTATTAATTTAAAATCTTCTGCATAAAGCAGGTGAATTGATTCTTGACAAACCTTAAGAATAAACATTAAAAATCATATACAGTAGACTATTTTTTCCTAATCTTATTGTCCAAATCCAGAAAATATAAAAAAATAAAAAGGAATTCATTTGCCAATAAAAGAACTACTATTTATATAACATCAGGGGTTAGTTTAGAAAAATAATTTGGGCAGCAATTTTGCTGACGGCAATTTTTCTTGAGACCTTCATGAGGGGGGGGGGGGGGGGGGGAAAGACCACCTCAGAAAAAGT
>JAUELI010159368.1:0-11982 GCA_031471325.1 Catablema vesicarium
TGTACCGGTCCGAACAAGCACGTCCGTTTGAGAACTAATTATATCCGACAAATACGAAAATTCCAGCGCTAATATCCGTTAATAATTATGTTAATAACTCTGCTGTCTACTGACATATTTTAACCTTGCAATGTTCTTTATAGATTATAAGGGTATAAGAATATTATTTTGTGACCAATATTAAAGTCGAAAAAAGATCAAATCTGTTTATCTCTTTTTTTACACCAATTATGTAATCAGGAGTCATTTTATCATTTTCTAGACAGTGATACCTCCTGTAAACAGCATATCAATTTCTTCGATGTCTCTACCACTTCGCTCTCACTCTTATACATAGTGTACCAACATTTATAGTTACTACTCTACTTCTCTCTTTCTTTATCTCTTTTTTATATCTAATTGCTGGACAGTCTGGTAATGCTCCGATCTGACATGTACCCTACTATACCTTACCTTTACTACCAGCTCCAGCCCTGTTTATGCAGTTTTGTTTATAATGGGATTTCCATTGCATTGTGTTCAAAGCAGATTCTTGACTTACGGGACAGAAATCTAGTTTTTTTCATCTAGAAATTATCTGATTTCCAACTAAAAGCTAAAGAGCTTCCTGCCAGTAAGACAAATCTAATCCCAGTCAAATGTCAACCTGACATTTCTGAAGGTTTTTGGGCCATTTTAGTTACATTTAGTCTAAAAAGTTTTTTTTTTTTAAATTTCATAATAGAATTAGAAAAACTTTTCAGTTTTCATCGAAATCCATTGTGTAAATCCTTTGAAAAGGATTTTGATGTAAATTTCAGAAGCTGATTGAAATTGGACTCTTTATCCATAATGGCACTCCTTGGTTGCTGAAGACATCAAATTAGATGGAAATAACTAACTTTTTTAATAAATAAAATTACACAGTAGTTTTATAAATGGCTTCTGGAAATATCAACAGAAGTAAATTGCCAGGAGAGTCTTTTTTGAAAAAAATATTCAATTCTTAGCATAGATTTTGATATCAATTTCAGAAGTTCACTGAAATTGAACTTCTTATCATCATAATGACACTCCATGGTAATGATTCACGTAGAACAATGGTTGCTATCTGTGTTTATTCTTTCATTTCCATTGAGGAAGACACACATTAAAAAATATAGCAAATATTTTTTTGCTGAAAACATAGAATTGAATGGAAATGACTAACTTTTTTTATAAATAAAATCATTATATATAATTATGCAGTCGTTTTATACATGTCTTATGGATATACCAACAGAAGTAAACTACTAGGAGTCGCTTTCGAAAAATATCCAATTCTTAATACTTTTAAGTTAAACAGAAAAGGCACTATGCCTTATTTTGTAGAAGTTGAAAGTATATTCAGGGTTATGGTACACAATAAATAATAGAAATAATGTGGAAATACTTTTGAGAATTTTAATGATCCCAAATAATATGAAATCATTACGTGTTCTGTTTTATATGAACTTTATTACTGATGGTGTTTTATTTTACAGGATAATTATTAAAGAATGGCATTCACTCTAAGTACTGAGTATGAAGCATTAAAACATGATGTTAACACCTTATTCTCAAGATTTTATCAAAAACAGAGTGTTAGATTTGAAGATTTTATTGTTGAATGGAAGGCAATGAATTTTAATTGCATATTTGCAGCTACCTATAGAAACACCTTCTCTGCAAAAATGAGAATTGTTGAAAGGCTGTTTAGGGTTGCCAGTGAATTTCTATCAGAAGAATCAACATTTCTGTATCGGGTTGCCGCAATTTATATGTTTTATGCAGTTTATTATCGTCAAATATCTGAGCGGAAAGTTCGAATACGAATGACCCCAACAATGTGGAAAGATTTGATGGACTTTTTCAAAATTGTTGTCGAACACCAACATTTAGATGTAGCTTACATAATACAAAAGTTACGGAAGGAAGATGCATTTGTATTTACAGCTTTTCCAAAGTTTCTTGTGTTTGGTCGACATGAATTTATGTTAGGTATAGAGGGAATAAGCTCTCTACGGTATACTCATGAAGCAGATAAATATATCAATGATTTGCTCTCTCATAATGAAATGTCACAATCAATTGCTAATATTCAAAAAGATTATGAAGAAGTTAAAAATAAAGTCTTACATGAATCAAAAGAAGAGGAAAAAGAATATATATCAAAAGTTTTATACTATTCTAACTCAGAATTTCCACAAGAACTTAAAAAAATGATAGACACACATAAAACAAGAAACAAAGCTAAAGCATCTTTAAAACCAGACTTTACATTAGATAAAACCCAACGTCCTGTATTATCGCAACTTCAAGAATTAAAAGAGACAGAATCCAATTCTGCAGATGAAATAGCCGAACCAAACAGAGCAGAAATGATTGCAAAGATAAAAGAAAAATCTTTTCAAACATCTGTTTCTTTATCACCTCACGTACATAAGCAAAAAGGAGGAGATCAAATGGATGTAGCCGAATCTAGCAGCACTCTTGGGACTGTCACTTATCAGAGGAGTGCTATGTTAAAACCAATTGAGAAAAAACCTCAAATGAAAAGAACATTACATTCAAGAGGAATGAGATATAAAGTTGTTTCAAAAAATATTGAAGACTAAAATATATCTTATCTTTAGTTATTTGGTTAAAGGCTGAAAAATAAGCTTTGTGGAGGAGTGATTTTTTATCATAGATTTAGGGTACATGGCCTGAATCTATGTTCAAAAAATCTCCTCCACATATATTATTAACAGTTATTTTGAACCTTGCTGGCTTCCCCAATAATCTCTAACTTTCTTAATTTGTCCAATGTCTACTTTTTTTCAATCCTTGTGAGAAAGTTTTTTGAACTGAAAAATAGTTGAAAAAAGTAAAAATAGGTTCGGTGGAGGAGTTGTATTTGAGCATAGATTCAGGCTAAATAGCTTGAATGAGCATAGAGTCAAGCTAAATAGCCTGAATCTATGCTCAAGCGTGTTCTCCATATTTTACAGTTATTTTGAACACTGATAAATGAGTATATATAAGAAAGAAAAAATTGTCGTTTTCTTTTCAAGACAATAATCAAACTACTAATAGTTTATTGAACGAAATTGTCATACTTCTTAGGTGAGGTAAATATAAAATAAAGCAGCTGTGGTTTTTATATATTTGCGTCTAAAGTTATTAAAGAAACACAATGAAGTTGGATACCATTATTATTATAAACATGTATGTAACTTGAATAAAAAGTAATCTTGATTTCATTGTTTATAAATATTCATAATTAAAATTACTTTTTATTCACCCACATCCTTTTAATTAGCTGTATTTAAGTAATTAAGACTTTGCTGTCAGCTTAGTTTGTGCTGTCAGCTATAGTTACTTAAGGTTATGATAGGGGAAAATTATATCATTTCTTCTGAAAAGGTAGTACAGTGGGTATTGACTAGTACAATTAACAGGATATACATACTGTAGTATTAGGCAATTGGGAAAATGAGAATAATATCCAGGTTAGATCAAATCAATGTTGCTTACTGAATCAGCAAGCAGGGTACGAATTAACTGTGAATACCAACTGTTGAGGAGATATATTTGAGCATAGATTCAGGCTATATAGCCTGAATCTATGCTCAAATATCTCTCCTCCACCAAGCTTATTTTGAGTCATTTTGAACCTTGGCAAGCTCAGTGCAAGGGTTAAAATGGATAAAATTAAGATTGGTGGAGTAGTGATTTTTGAGCATAAATTCAGCCTACATGGTACTAAAAAGCTCGGTGGAGGAGAGATATTTGAGTATAGATTCAGGCTATGAAGCCTGAATCTATGCTCAAATATCTCTCCTCCACATGGTCTAGATCTATGCTTGAAAATTCTTCCTTCACATTTAGTATCTCTTTTTAACCTGAAAAAACATTTGCCACAAATCAGTGATACGATTTCAAATAATCATTGTGAAGAAGAAAAAATTAATGAGTATTGCTTCAAGCTATAAATTTGCATTGCATTGCACTGATTCTTTGGTTATTCATGAAACACATGCTGTTGAAACATGTTCCTGTGCTTTTACTGTAGTACTATGATATAATATATCTTATTTTTAGGTTAAAAATAAATATAAAAATTAGGATAGAATTATTAACATAGTAGTTTAGTATATCCATAAAACTATGACTATTATAATGGCGTATGTTTTCATCTAATGTGGTTGCGTTACCAACAAGTTGCTGCAAAGATGTCTTCCTTTGATCCAAGAGAAAGTAAGTCTGGTTTTCTAAAGTTTGATATTGGTTTCTTTTGATTTTTAAAAACAAATTAATTTGAAGATAATAACTTTATACTGAATGGTGCATTGCAAGGGTGAAAATGAGTAAAAAATAAAAGCTTGGTGGAGGAGTGTTTTTTGAGATTCAGGTTACATGCAGCCTGAATGTATGCACAAAATCTCTCCTTCACTTTTGGTATTTACAGTTACCCAGCAGACCATCTTTCATATATTTTAGCTGTACGACATAATGATGTTTCACAATCAGTTAATAAACATCCTCTTAAAAGATTTGAACCAACTTTACGAACGTCTTTGCGTGTTGTTATCCCGATGAACTTGGATAGGTTGAGAAAACATAAAACCAATATAGAGAAGGTAATGCAATGCAAAGAAAATTTTTTTTATAATATTCTCAGTAGGGCAACATAATGATGAGGATTCTATTTTTGCTGTGTCAAACAAGTTTCCTACATAATAAAGTTCTGAAATTCAACAAGTGTCCTACATAATAGAGTTCTAAAGTTAGACAGTTTTTGTCAAAATGTCAATAAGCATGGAAATTACCTTTGGTTGATATACATACATTATATTTTCGTCTTAATCTTTATATAATTATAAGAAAAATAGCTATCAATGTTTAACGCGAACTCAGATTGAAACGTTTCTAATTTGGTTTGAATTGATAAGCCCCATTCTCAGTCTCTTCAGTTTTCCTGATTCCTGGTTTTTGACTACAACTTCTAGCTCTGCTTCATTTTCAATATTTTTTAAATTTCCTGTTGTTGTTATTATTATCATTGACTATTAATATTATTATTTAAAATTTATTATTTGAACTTTGTAGTATGCATATTCCAAAAAATGGAAAGATTTGAACATGGAGCAAATAAATGCTTCAAGAACTGTCCAGGTAAATTTTATTTTAATTTGACGAACTATTAGATATCGAATAATCGTATAGGCAGGATTATTATTTTGGTGGCATTTTCTCCCCTGCATGATACTCACTTGATATCATAGGATTATTATTCTTCATCATTTTTCTGTCCCTTTTAATTTGTACCACACTGTACGATTATCTATATTTAGAGCGTGAATAGAATGTCTGAATAAAGTAAAAATGTTTGAATGTAGGAAACGATCGAGGGCATTTATACTTTATAATCAGGAATGTTTCTATCTTCAAAAATCTAGCAATTGCAAGCTACAATACGGGATTTGGATAAGTTAAAGTATCAAATTGTAGATGAAGACCTTGAGAAATTTAAAAAACAAACAGAACCTATGAAGGTTGAAGCATTCCAAGCATTCCAAGAATTTAGTCAGTTGCAAAGTCTTATAACAACGGAAGTTCAGAGATCTATCACAAGCGGCGATGATATAAATGATCACACTGATTGTAAGTATAAGCTGAGTTTTCATTTTGTCAAGGCTTTTCATTTTTATGATATTTTTTTATATTATATTATAATCAACTAATACTTATAATTTTCGAGCATAGATTCAGGACAAACATTACTGCTCCGCCAAGCTTATTTTCAACCTTGAATCTTGAAATAATAAAATCTTTGGGGTAATAATCAAACACAAAATTTCTGTCAAAAATTTCGATATGGCAATGGAACAAGATACAAATGCCGGATATTTATTCTATCTTTTAAAGGTGAAAAGGGAGAGCACATAATAAAATCTACACCAAAATCTTACCACAAAAGCATAAAACAAAAAAGTCGTATTTACAGGGAAAACGTTTCAAACACAGAATTAAAATCTAACAAGAAGTAGGGAATCTAAATAAGACCAAATCATCACCATTTACATCATGATCACCAAACTTTAGCTTATTGAATTTTAATGTCATTTTATTTGTATGCTCACATGTAAAATAAATGCCAGGTTAGAAATCGTAAAAGCATATCATGTTAATGATCTTAGAGTTCCTAATTTTCATGATTAAGTTCAAGTCAGTCTCGATGCATATATAAATCAGTGTTGTTTCTTGAGAACCCAAAGTATGAAATACAAGGACTATCCAGAGTTCAAAATAATTATAAATACCAAATGTGGAGGAGAGATTTTTGAGCATAGTTCAGGCTATGTTACCTGCATCTTGGCTCAAATATCACTCCTCCACCAAGTTCATTTTCACTTTTTTTGACTGTTGCTATCAATGTATTGTCACATCTAAGGAAAATAGTATTTAAAGTATTGCTTAGGATATTTAGGGTGAGAAAGTGAGGGCATTAATGTGTCTTTTAAACAAAAAATTTGTTTTTTCATGTAAATTTTTTATAAATGGCATGTTTGTTGAGTTATACGGAGTAGTGTTTACAGTTTGCTTAGTTTCTTGGCAGTTTGGTTTACTGGTTTCAACGTTGCTAAGGTAAATATTGTTTGTATAATAATATTTGTTTGGTTTATTATAGTTGTTGAACCTTCATCAACTAATCATCTACTTGAACCTTTGTTGACTAATCACCCACTGCAGTTTTCTGACGAAACAACAAATGAAACAACAGATGATGATATATTTTCTGATGGACCAATCAGCAGACAAATTGAAATTGGAGAACATGACGTCGATGAACTAAAAGATGAACTTGTTGCTTGCCAATCATGGGACCATTTAAGAGATGTAATTAGGCATTATCTCCGTAATATGTATTGTCCACTCTACTTTACATAAAATTCATCTGTTTTCTTTAGTAGCTCAGCATAAGCTTGCATTTTTCCAATTATACTATGTAAATATTAACTTGATAAAAGAATGTTGTGGTACCTTCTAAGTAATGTGGGGAATAATAATGTTCTGAAGGAAGTTTTTCAGTTCCTAAATACTTACACACAATCATAACTATAAATATTCGAGACGAATGGAAATTTGGTGCAAAAACTGGAATTTGAACTTTCAAAAAAACAAATCAATATTTATTGTCTTTTATATAATTATGAGAGAGAAAACCCAATCTTTACATCATATATTTTAGGGCCTTATTGAATTAAATGACTTAGTAAAAGATTTTGCTGAAGTTGTACATGTAAGTATTTATTTTATTCATAAGGGTTGAAATAAGTAAAAATAAGCTTGATGGAGGAGTGATATTTGAGATGATCAAATTTTCTCCATCGCATTTGGTATTTACTGTACAGTTATTTCGAACACTGTATTCACAAGCAGAGTTACAGCATAATTCTCGACTTTCCATCTCAACAATCGTCTCAAGTTCTATATTTATGGAAAACTTTTAAAACAAAGCTAGGTCATAATTAGTTATTAAAATGATTGCATTTAATAATATGTGGATTGTATTTTTTTGCGTTAAAGATAGATATATATCTATTTGGTCCTACAATATAAATAGAAACCAACATCTTTCAGAAAAGAAACTGATCCATAAATATACAAGAGGGAATAATACTGGAACTTTGAGCGAACAATACAAAAAAAAAATCCTCTTTCGTCAAATAACATAAATACCACCCATGATTGTTATGCATAATTCGAAGTCTAAAAATGTTGTGTTCATGATTTTTCAATTCAAGCAACAAAGGATTAATGTGATGAAATTTAAGCATAATGTTATTTTTGAAAGTCAGCCATCTTGTTCTATTTTACCCAGAAAGAATTGATGTATATATATCTAATAATATTATATCTTTCAGCATCAGCAAGATGCAGTTGATAGTATTGAAGACAACATTGATGCAGCTCATGCTAATGTTAACTCTGCTGCAACCTTACTTGCTCAGGTATGCAAATTGATTTTCTCTGCTGTTCAGAAAGAGTTTTGTGTAGAGCTGATAATTATATGCTTATTATAGAGAACTTATAAAGATGATTAATGTACTACCTTTTTGCGAGTTTTTTGACTTTTCGTGAAAATTAATCCACATGAAAAAATGTTGATCTCGTCATTCGCGAAAATTAATCCACGCGAAATTTTTTGAATTTCACCATTCGTGATTTTTTTTTTATAGAAAAGTAATCCGCATGCTTAGAATATGTACCTAAAAGGGTGTAGATAAAGTTTAGACAAAATAAGATTAGTTCATTCGCGAAAATAAGTCCATGCAAAAATTTTCAAATCTTGCTATTCGCAAAAATAAATCCATGTAAATGTTTTCTCATCAGCCTGTCAAAAGTAGTTTGATAGAGACTGATGATTACTGATGCAGTGGCTGGCATCTGTATCATTCACAATTGTACTGTACATTCTACATTGACAGGAAGAAATAGATATATCTGTTAATTTATGAATGCCTCGCAAGATAAGTAAAAATAACCTTGGTGGAGGAGTGACCTGAATCTAAAACTAAATAAAAATGTTCGCAAACTTTTTAGGCAAGTAAATACAAAGCACTTGCGATCCCTGTGGTTGGTGCAGTTGTTGGTGGATTGATAGGTGGACCTATTGGCTTGTTAGCTGGCTTTAAACTAGCAGGTGCTGCTGCAGCTGTTGGTGGTGGTCTTGCTGGTTATCAGGGCGGTAAATATTTAAAACACAAACATGATGACAAAGTTGATATTGAATTAAGTAAACTTAGTACAAAGAGTGAACTTGAAAGTACAAGCGAAATAGAAAAGAAAGAATAAATAATATATTTTATATATAGATTATTTTGCTAAAAAGACACTTGCTATTACTTGCATTGTAATATTATGGTTATATACCGATAAAAAAGGTCTGATAGGTGGTTAGATATGGATGAAAAAGATCCGCTGGTTGTTATATACCGATAAAGAATGTCTGCCGGTAGTAAAGAATGTCTGCCGGTAGTATGTAGTCATTGTGATGGTGATTATAGTTTCAAACATATCAAACTCTAAAACATTTAGATGTAATTTTATGTGTAAATAGAATTGTAAATAAATTTTCTGATAGCTTGAGTATAATAATTGTGCTCTTGTCTAACTATAGAAAGCCCCTTACTTTTACCCCCTCTCAATAAATGCCACTGGATAGTTTCAATTCTGTCTTTTATACCTCTGTACCATCCATAGAGCTAAAACCTTCAGAAAAGAGGCTAATAAAATTGAATTATTACTTTATTGTTCTGTTCTCATTTATCAACGGCCTCTTCCTCCAAGTCACCTAGGCTACAAGCCTTATTTATAAAAATAAGTTGTTTACAAATGCTATAGCTAGATGTTCTGATTATTCTGTGACATATTTTTACTTTTTTGAACATTTTTTTAAATGCCAGAGTGTATAATTAGTAACCTTGCCAACATATTATTTATAACTCATCAAATTATATAGTTACAATTTATGAAGTGGTAGGTACCTCACTTCTTCTCGGACTATTTGCAACATATATAATATGATGCAATTTTGTTTTTATATATAAATAATTATCATAAATATATTACTATTATGTAGCAAATAAAATCTCTTTGGAATAATATTTGTCAATAATGTTTCAACGCATATCAAAACCTATTACTGGGCCAAATATCCAAGAACTAAGAATCTGCAACAAAAATCATTTGTTCATTTTTTCTTAGTTTGTATTTCTTTTTGCCATATTTGCATTTTTTTTAATTTTATTTTTACTTTTAAATTGAACTAGTTTTGGTTTTTTAATTTCAAAATATTTTTACTGTTTTTACTGGGACAGAAAGGTTATTACCAACTCCTAGTGTTGCATTAGAAAAGACAATGTTAAAACTTTTAACACATTTATCTGTATCTGCTGATAGTTCTATTATAATAATAACAATGGCAGATGAAAGTAAAATAAGACCTCTGCAATGAATAAGACTGGATGTAACCCAGTAAGCAAAAACATGTTCAAAGTCTGCAAAATAACCTTAAAACAACGTTTATTCAAACGTTGTTCTAAGGTTATTTTGCGGACTTTGAACAGGTGTTTGCTTACTTGGAAGTGATAATGCGTTCTGTAGAGGAATAGTATTTACCTTGAATGAATATAATACAGGTTTTTAGAATCAAAATTTAATAAAACCTAGAATAAATCCTAGGAAAATCAGATGAAGCTAAATCTTGACTAAAGCTAAAGCTAAAGCTTAACGTACGTATTGTGAAAACTGCACCAAAATTTTGGAGAGGGGACTTATTATTTTTGATAAAAACTCCTGATAAATGTATCTTCTTATGAAGAAATGTGTTATTTGAAACATAACAACAAACCCCTTCTTGGGGGCCTATTTAAAAAAAAAAACTTTTTGGAGAGTTGAATTTTATTGGTGAGTTTGGGTTAACAGTCCTTACAGTATATAAGATTTGTCTATTATCATACTTTTAGTTTAGGTATAATAAAACATAAAACAATATATAACTGCTTGCATGTAGTGACTGTTGATGTAAAGTAAATGGTAAATGGTGAGTTAGATTTCTGTTGTAGATTACAAAACAATGTCGCGTCAAGTTGTATTTTTGATTGATTTTTTACGTGGTAAGCTCTGGGCAATTCCATCCACTCGAAACAGTAATTACAAATTTCTTGGATGATTTTCAAATTCGTTAATGAGGTGATTTATATTCAAACTAAGCATCCTCCTTAAAAGCTTTGGTTTCAAGTTTGGTACCAGTATCTGCCAACTCAGTGATCTGTGCAGTGAGTTAACTGGGGGGCTAATGTTGGGCGAGGGTGTGACAGGTGACTCCATTGATGCATGGTGGATACTGGCAACATTCCTCTATTACTTTGTGTGTTTTGAAATATGTTTTAAATAATTTCTATGGGATAAAAGTCAATTCATGGATATATATGGTGGTCAAATTGAAAGATAAAAATAATTTTGAATAATCTTAAATGAATACAATTTTGATACTATATCGTTATTATACAGGACAGTATTTAAAAATCATGTTTTTAAAGCGTAACGATATTTGGTAACTAATTTTTTTATAGTCCATCACTACAGTACAGGTCGCCTCTCCCATCCTAATAGCTGTATACACCGGTCTATATATTTACAAAATTTACTTTGTCAAGCTCTTATTAAACCTTACTTTTTTTTAGAACTTAGACTGTTGAAATGTATGGTTTTGATGTGTATTACAAAGACTCTTTAAACAAAGCACATTTACTTGCACGAAAAGCAGAACAATTTTTAGATAATGAACAGTACGAAGTAGCTATAGATTATCATTATGAAGCAGCAAAGCTACTTGAAGATGTTATTTTAAAAGTTGAACCAATAGTATTACATAAAAATGCAATTTTATCACTGCAGTTACAACTTGAACATCATCAGAAACAAGAACAGATCATTTTACTGCGAAAAAGACAGAACGATCTGCGCAAAGAACTAGAAAATAAAAATAGATTACAAACATCTATGCGTACAAGCCAAGAAGCTTTTCAAAATGTTAGCACTTATTCTAGTGTATCTATAGAAAGTTATGATAGTACAGATTACACATCATCTAGTGCTTATGATAATGGTACAAACAGTAATAATGAACAATTAATTAAACGTGATGATGTCATTAAAAAGATGGGTATGTTGATAAGACAACAACAAAACGAAATTCTTGAATTGTCAAATAAACTGAAAGAAAAAGATGAAGCGAATATATTGTTGTATGAAAGAATTAGAATGTTAGAAGAAGAATTAAATGAAAGGAATTAGAAATTATGAAACTGCTTTGTTCTTTATTTATTTCAGTATATACAACAAATAATTATGTTCACAGCTTCTTCCAAGGCCGGATATAACTGGAAATATCAAATGTGGAGGAGATATTTTTTACCATAGATTCAGGCT
>JAUELI010159479.1:0-11977 GCA_031471325.1 Catablema vesicarium
CAGAACGCATTAGCAACACATTTCGCTCCATTTCATTTTATGAATAGTTTGTTGCTCATACATATGTATATATAACGAAAGTTATGTCCGTGTACATGCAAACTTTGAAGCAAAGTTCATCAGGAGCGCATGGGCAGCTGTTTTGACCTTTATATGGTTTCGTCAACTGTGCAAATCCTCTTCTACCTGAAGTAGATATATATTTGTATGCATGTTTACACTATGAATTCTAACATGTGACTTAAATAATACTTAGTATCTAATTGGCTGATAGTTTGAGAGGCATAGATTTTATTGACCTGTTCAAAATAATCATGCTAAAAGACCCCATAAATGTAATTTTAAAATCACTGGACTCGCATATGCAAGTATGACAAAGTTATCGAAGTCTTGATGCAATAATATGGCTGATAAACAACATAATATATGTTTATTTAAATTGTCACTCAGCACAATTAAGAACTAAACAGCGAATGTTCTTTGTGCTCGAGTTGGCATGGTGTAGATGTACAAAAAATAAGTAACCTTGAGGAACTTTAACAAATTTTAACAAGCAATGTATCTGCAGCATTTCAGATTCAGGTTCAGCTAAGGATTCACTATAAGAAATGATGTAGGCCATGCTACCATAAAATTGAAAAATATCCTTAGGATAGCATAAGAAAATCTCAGTATTGTACTAACTAAAAAAATCAGATAATATAGAGCTAATAAGCTAGCTATAAGTAAGCTACAAAAACGAATCCAATATAGTACAGAGACTGTTTGAAGCTTTTAATTTAATATTTTTAGAATTAAGAATTTGGATCTGCAATAACTGAAATTACTGACCTACCATAACAGTTGTAATCTGTAGCTTTTAAGAAACCAAGTTTAAAACCAATCTCAGGTCTAAAACTTCACAGAAATAATCAGTATTGTCTTGAAAATTTAAAAGCAGCTTTCTTCACATCTTCAAGCATCATCTTCAAGCATCATCTCGTTTATTTTCACATCTTCAAGCATCATCTAGTTTATTCTTTTAGAAGATTGTTTTAAATCTCAATTTTTAGATTGTTCTGAATTTTATATAATCATAGGAAATTGATCGAAAGGAAAAATCAAAAAGCCATAAAAAGCTTCTCAAGGATATTGGTTTTTCATCTGGAAAGAAAAGGTATCACTTTTGTTATTTTTATATAATTACTTTTTTCTGCATACCATGGTACAAATGAGAAAATAAAGGTTGTTTATAGAGTGAAAAGCATGCATGTTAGTAATGATTGTTAATGACATCTTTGAATTGTATAAATAGTCAACAAAAGTTCCTGTAATTATCTTAAAGTGGCTTGTGCCCCTTAAACGTACTTTATAAGATAGCAATTATTTTTGGTAGAAAATTTACTTTTGCTATTATTTTTGCCAGCATAAATGATTTTCTTTTTCACTACAAAAAAGTTGCAAACATAAATACCGTCAACAAATTTCACCTTTTTAAAATGTCTTTGATTGCAAAAATAAATTTCCCTAGGTAACAACATCTTCTTTTATGGCTATTATTCAATTTTTTTTATATATTATATGGCTTCTACCTGGTTCCCTCACTAATTCTGAAAAAATACTATTTCTTGTTTTTATTTATTTCAGAAAATCAACTCGAAATGAACCTAGTCAAGAGGTCTCAGAATATTCATGGTCAACTGGTCAAGGTTAGTACTATTGATAACAGTAATGAAAACGGTTTTTTTTTACAATACCTTCATACTAGAAACACTGTTTAGATTCTATCTATTAGTCAGTTTTGTTCTGCAGAAAATGTATTTTTATGCCTGCAATGATATAAATAAAATGATCAGCTGACTCGACCACAGTGCTGGTATGCTGCTAGATGTTCATTTTCATTGTTGTTTTTACATCATAATTTGCATTTCTCATAAAATAATGTAATTTGTAGGTCAGTCAAATAAACTGGAACTTCACGAGCTTGTTGGTTCATTGACGTCTACAACACAACCTGTTTCTAAAATTAAAAAGAAATTGGTAAGCCCATATAACTCTCTTTAGAATGATCAAATAATCTTACTTTTAAATATTTATATGCATCCATGATGATCAGTTGCATACTGATTAAATAAAGATATCTATATATTTTTAGCGAAAGATGGAGAACACTACAAAAGTTTTGGATAAACCACTTACAAAACCAGAAACACAAAGGGTATGATAATTAACTTTTAATGTTTGCTATCAAATAAATTTTCTATTTATATCATTTTACACATTTTTTTAATCCACTTTAGTTTTGTATCAATCAACCAGAATTCATACAAGCATTTGAAGCATTTGATACTAAACCTACCCCGCGCTATTGTTTTGGAGAAGTTGTTTAGAATCATGATTAACAAAAATGTTATCTTATTTTCTCCTCGTGCATACATCATTACCTCTACAATTTGAATATCATCCCTATTCTATTCCAACCATAACTATAAGTATAATCTTTATTAGATCGAAAGAACGGTAGCATATCAAGACACATCAAACGAAATAAGCAAATGGAATCCAATAGTACAAAAGAATAGAGAGGTATTATCTTCATGACATACTTGTTTTCACATGTGTCACCTAAAATTTAATGCCGTTCTTATTGTCTAAATTATCTAGATGTTTGCTAACTACCAATAAAAATGAATATGTGCACATCATTGTATTTTTAGTTTTAGCATCAAATTTTTCAATCTAGAAATGGCCAGCTAAGAAATAATGTTCTTGTTTTAGGCTGAGCAACTTACTTTTCCAATGAATCAATACCAGCCTCCAACAATGTCAACAAAAGCATTAGTTACAAATTTTCAGGTTAGTTTCCATACCAGTCATCCATATCTTACCTGCATAACATTTTGAGTGGTAAATTTCACAAAATGTTCTGTGACAGTTTTGTATAGAGGTTTTTTATGTTTGGTGTTATAAGTTATAGTACTCCACACGTTCTTTTTTATAAGCAACTACATTTTTGGGTTCATCCTGGAGGTGTTAAGCCTTCTTTCTAATCTCAGCCTCAAAGTTGCTTAATGGTTGCTTAGTTTCAATAAGCTTATGTGTTGATTTCTTTAGATCACAATAGGTCTTTTCGATAAGGAAACACATAAATAAGAAACTCTTGACCATATTTTAAAATTTTACAGCTCCAATATCCATGAGTCCTATTATGGTTTTGATTTTGAAGTGGTTTCTTAAGTCAGTGTACAAGCTCAGACACCACTCTACAAATTTCAGCCTGGATAGTTGCTTAGCAGTTGCTTATGTTTTGCCCAAATTTCAGCCTCAAACCTAAGCAACTCAGTCGCGTATAAAAATAAAAACGTGTAGTTCGTACATGTGTAGGCTCAGATACAAAAATATTTTATGAAACGAGTTCCAGTATTATCGGAAACACTAACTTAACAAACATCATGTTGGTGACAATATTTTTACCCTTGATATTTCTTTTAATATCTCCTATTTCCTTATAATATTCAATAGAGGGATAAGAAGGGTAAAGCTAGAAAATACTTTTTTCATGGAAGGAATGACACTCGAATATTTTCCTCCTTTTTCTTATGGTGTTGTTATCTTGTTCATTTCTTTTTAGCCACAAAATGATCTGGAAAGGGAAATAAGCGCTGTACTCCAAGGTAGTAAACAAATACTTGAAAGAAATAATAAAGAATTAACTGAAGCTGAAGAAACTGCATTGAAATCGTTTGATTTACAAGACGCTTTAGAGAGGCGTAAAGAATTACAACGTTCTAGAGCTCTGCAATCATACTATGAAGCGAAATGTAGAAGAATGAAAAAAATAAAGAGTAAAAAGTAAGCGCTTGATTTTGATAACTTGAATATTACTTCGGGTCTTTCTTTTACCACTTGGTTTCATAATTCTACCGAATCATTGGATTTGGGGAATTTTTTGATAAGATGTATTTTTCTTTTAATGACTGCAATGAAAGTGTCACATCGCCACATTTTACGTTATGTACACTTTTTAATGATTTAGTCATTTATCACTGGATCTTTACATAGTTGTTTGCTTAACGAAAATAAAAACGATCTTCTTTTTCTTGATTAGCTATACTACGTATTTATTTATACAGGTATCATCGTATAATGAAAAAAGAACAACAAAGAGCATTGGGTAAAGTTGATTTGGAAACGTTGGCTGTGGAGAATCCTGAGTTATTTCAATCGGAGTTACAAAAAGCTGAAAAGATGAGAGCATTGGTAGTTTATTGTTTATGTGTGTTTGTAATAGTGTAACTATGACAATAATGCTTTTTTTGCTTTTAAATGCACACTCACACACACTTTTGATGCTCTTTTTTTAGTCAATTGGCAACCTCTAAACCAATCAGATTACATATGATGTTGTTATTGCGTTTGTAGAAACAATGTAGCATATGTCGTTTTGTTCATACATTGACCGTTCATGACTACTCTCGTGGATAGCTAATCTACAAGAGATCTTGCTTCAGAATACCGTATACCTCAGAAAATAAGCCCACGCGAATATAGACCCACCACATTTGCTAACGCAAAACTCCTTCCAAGTATAAGCTACCCCGTATATAAGCCCCTCCCCCCAAATATAGGCCCAATATAATTTTTTGGAAATCGAAACTATTTCTGTATTTTTTAAATTTAAGAAAGGCAGACAAGGACTATAGGGGTTATACAAGGGTTATTCACGAAAACCTATCGATCTTGCTAGGAGAAACAGCTTTATGAACAGTTACATATTAAAACTGAGCTAAGTACAAGGTGTGCTGCTGATTACTTGTTAACACAAATTCTATTCTGTGTATAAGCCCACCTAAAAAGTGCTTCGGAGGTATACGGTATCTTTCTATTGAAATATCAAGAAATATTATTTCTAATAAAAGTGTGTAATATGTGAAAAGATGTCTAAAAACTCTGTGTGTGTTTTTTCAAAAGTTTTGTTTTGAATTTTTGTGTTTATATGCATTGTTTATATATTTTCATTTTCTGATTTAGGAAAGAGCTAATCTTCGACATCGCAATACTTCAAAATGGGCCAAAAATATGATAATAAAAGGTCACAAGACGAAGGAGGTAAGTTAGTAGGAGACCCTCTCACAACAATTAGTCTTAATTCTTTATTTTACTCTGTAATGTCTCTGGTGCTTAAAACAAAAGTCTTGTCCCTTGAAATAAGATTTTTATATGCGAAAATAATGAAACCAAAGTTAGCTTGGAAATTGATCGTGATCGTTTTATTCTAGCCAATAAAGGTTTTAAGTTTGAAATATTCTACAGAGGCTATATTAAATATTTGTTGTTGTTTAGGATCAAGAAGTGGTTCGTGAACAGCTTCGTATCAGTAGACAACTGACTGATCATAAAACGATTGAAGAGAGTGATGATGAAGTTATAGAAAACGAAAATGAAAATCAAGACGAAACTCAGTTAAATTTGCTTGCAAAACAAAATACTAGTGATAACCCGTGGCTATTGGGGAAAAGTTCTAATTCGGTAACAGAGAGTAAAGAAAATAATGGTATGCAAACGAAAGGTTTAGTTGTTGTTCTGAAATTAGGTAGTACTTTCCGGTAAAAATGAAAAAAATAAAAGTTACATAATTTCATTTTTTACAAATTGGTTTTCCATTATCTCTTTTGTATGTAAACTGTTTGTTTTTTGAACCTGCATATATCTATGATAGTAAGGAACCAAATTGTTTCCTTTTAAGTTGTATTTCAGTGGAGATTCGCAATAGTTTTTTTTTGTATGTCTGTATTTCAAAGCTCCTGGAGTGATCGAAAATTCACTTATCGATATTTATAGATTCTTCAAAACTTTACAAGAAACTTAAACCAATCGTTACGAAAGAATCAAGTAAATTTCACGATGATGACGAAGATGATAATGATGTGCAAAGTTCTGGAGACGAGTGGCAGCAGAAAGATAACGTATGCAAAACGAAAAAACGAACTTCAAAAAAAGTAAAAGTCAAGAAAACAAAATTGCTTAAATGCACTGCTGCTGAAGATGATACGAAAGAAAATGATAATGATCCAATCGATATTGAGAGCGATCAGGAATACGAAGGGGTTTCCAAACTGGATACTCAGGATACACCAAAGAAAATTGAACCGAAAAAATTAAAAGAAGAGAAAGCAAAAAGAAAAACAAAACAATCAGATACAATGCGATTTTTAAAAAATGATACTGACGCTTTAGAGTTAAATTTTGAGGGCGGAGAAGATAGTAGTGATGATGAAGATATTGTATATGACACAGAACAGCGTATGAACATTCGAGAAGCGTTTGCTAACGATGACGTCATCGCCGATTTTGAACAAGAAAAGAGTGACATACTTGAGCAATCGAAACCAAAAGCATTAGATCTTACTCTTCCTGGATGGGGTGAATGGGCTGGAGCTGGATTAACAGTTTCTAAGAAAAAACGTAAACAGTTTACTAAGGATGTTGGACCAGGTAAAAAGCGTAAAGATGAGAACATGTCCAACGTTATTATAAGTGAAATGCGTAACAAAAAGCTAGCAAAACACCAGGTAAGAAATCATTGATTTAAGATCTACTTTGTTCGTACTAATTCATGCGTGACCAGATGTTGCGAATTTGTTTCTTATTAGTTGATCGAAGGTGAGAGGAAGAGTATGGGTTAGAAGACACACCTACTTACAAGGAAATCGTTTTATTTATTTGACGATGAAGAGCAGTGTGATTTAATTACTTCAAGTATGTCATCGTTGATTCCCTATTAGGGAGCAAACATTTATGACATCCACAAAAAATTGCCAATTATCTGACCCTCCCTCCCCCTCCCCATCCGCAGAAGAGAACAATAGATCTATTGTTTCATAACAATAGAATCCGCAAACACGTGACAAATTCCAAGAATTTCAAAAATTTCTGTGCGGATGTCATAAATGTATGACTCTTTTTATAAAAGTTTTTTAATCCCCTCCTCCTGAACGCCTAAATCACAACACAGTGAAAAATGCATGATATAAATACAGTCTCGACATCCCGCTATATCGAACTCCCAAGGGACCGCTGAATGTTCGAGAAAATACCAAAAGCTGAAGTTGGCGGGAGAAAAGTGAAAAGACCGGAGAAGAAGTTAGCTTATGTTAACATTCTTCTGTGTTTGCGTGTTCTGCAAAAAAACCTTAACGACGTCATCAGATCACGTGACAAATAGAAAAAATTTGGCCATTGTGTTTCTTTTATGACACTCGACATCTGTGCCATGTTTTTCTTAACCTGTATACTTTGTTCTTCATAGGTATCCGAAGTACCATTTCCTTATTCAAATAAAGCCGAATATGAAAGAAGTATCCGTCAACCAATAGGCGAACAATGGAATACACCATCAGTTCACAATAAACTTACTGAACCTAGAATACGAACTTTACCTGGCGTCAATATTAATCCTTTAAAACCAAGCAAGAAGTTGAAGAAAAAAATGAAAAGTAGTAAACCGTTATGATAGAATAAATATAATACAAATACATACGTGATTATCATTAATATCCACAAGTACTGTTAAATCCCCTGCACATACTCGTGTCTTTGGCTAACGGGTGGAAAATTCTGCCCGCCTATTGTAATGTCCATCAAAATGCATGAACGTCGCGCAGTTTGAGAATTTGAAAAAGAAAAACAAACTTTTAAAAAGCAAGCACTTTTCTAATTATTTATATTAATATTTATATAGCAACGTTTTTGATGGCATTCTTTTTTCTTTGTTATTTATAAGATCTATTTCGCAACTATCTGGCTTGTGCATCTCGCATTTTGTTTAGAGAACAAGGCTGTGGGGATTGCTGCATATAAAATCGATGTGGTGCAAGAAGATGGTGAAACGTTCCTGAAATCTTTTACTGTAGATAAATATGGGAAAGTTACAATTAACAGCCATTTAAAAATACATAAAAACTTTTTATTCCTTCTAAAATATTTCTTCTCATACCGAATTTTCGAAAATATTCGAACAGTAATTTTGAAAAAGTTCAAGACAGCCAGAGAAAAGTGCTGAAGGGACCAAATTTTAGGTTTAAGAAAGTGAGAGTTCAATATAACGGACGGATTTATGAGGTTACTCATTGTAAATGCTGGAGCATCCGGAGAAGAAGTTATGGATTGATTATTCAAAAAGCAATGAGATCTAGGAAATGTTTAATATTCACGTAAGAGATTATTTTGTCGCCCAAAAAAAACCCAGTTTTTCTATATTATTATAACCTGGATGTGCATATACAGTACCTATTTACAACTTTATTCAAGGCACAATTTGCTTTATACAAATTTTTTTGAAGGTTTTAGGTTGTTAATAAGTAGATAGATCTCTTTAATTGAACAGTTTGTGAAGTATAGCTTTGTCATCCTAACACTTAAGTATTTACCAGAAATTACTATCAGAAATGACAGAGATATATCCGCAATTCTTTAATGTGTAAAACATTCAGTAAGTTCTTTTTCATTTTACCGGGATTCGGTTGACGGTAAAGTTTCCAACTCACCAACTCACGGTCAACTCACTTACTAACGACTCGAAGATTTCCCAAACCCATAATGTTTCTGCGATTCAGTGAATTCGCTTTAAATCTATTTCTCTATATAGTGGAGAGAAAAACAACCACTTTTTGGCAAAATTGTGCATTTCATAGTAAAAGCATGAGATTTGGTACAAATCTTCCTTATCATAATAAAATTCATTTAAGATATGGGCCCAAAAAAAAAGAAGCCTATAATGGCGGAAAAATCGATGATGTCAGCATTTATGTAACTTTTCATGTAACTTTTGAACCGAATATGATTTTTTCGTTCTGTTTCTTGTTTTCAAAAGGTATTACTTGTAGGATAACTAGAAAAAAAAATCAAATTCAAAAATTTAAAATTGTGGATATGAGTCCAGTGTCAAAAAAATTCAAATCGTCACCAGACTCCCCACAGATACTTTTTAAAGCTGATTTCTTTACCACCAGCGTCATATTTTAAATGGCGAAAATTCCAAGTTCATTGGAATTTTGGTTCCAAAGTTACATAAATAGGCCCAAATCCATAATGGCTGATTTTCATTTAATGATTTGCATATAATGCATTTTTAAATAATGCATATAATACATTTTTTAAATATGAATGAATCTATGTAGTATTATAAATATTCTGGTGATGTTGCTCTTATATATTAAATAACGGAGATATAGTCGACAGCAGTGTAATTGAAACAATAAAATCGTAAAATAAAGTAAAATCAGGAAAAAACAATTTAATGCATTTTTGGAACGTTCGCATTGTGGAAAGAAAAACTTCTTCATTTGTCCCTCTGAAAAAGAACGCTTTGCCACTATTCAGCTGCCTAAAACAAAAAGAGACATCAGATCTAGCTAATTGAGTTTCTACAATAAAACAAAACTGATCTCTCTTTATGTATCTTGCCACGTTCGAGAAGGGAATTTGGATAATTTCTTTTCACACCAAAACCCAAATTTCTCACTATTGATTTCCCAGCAGGGGAAATTAAGATCTTGTAAAAATCTGACCTTTTAACTTGTGCTAAGACTTAAATTACCACACCTCAACAACTCGAAATTCCGAACGTTGAGTTCCTTATTCAACCTTCAAATAATATGTTAAAAATGTAATCATTAAACACATAGAAGAGCACGCGAATTTATGTTATCTGTGATGAGTACCAGAGAGACAGTTTAAAATCAATAACAAGAGAAAATGGTGTTCAACTCAGGGTTTCATCTGAGACTAAAATTACGAGTAAGAGGTACTTTACTATCACAATCTTTCGCGAGAGAAAAAATTCGCGAAATTTTTGCATTTCGTGATCATTAACTTTCGCGAATTGGCCAAAATAGAATTTTTCGCGAACATAAACTTTCGCGAATGAAGAAAAAGGTTGTAATAAAATACAATTTTTCGTCATTTCATAACCTTTTATACCCTCAATTTGCGATCAAAATCGAAAAATCGAAAAGTTCCCTTCAACAGACCTTTTCTTGTTCAAGTTAGAAAAATTGGAGGAAATTAGGAAAAAATAAAATAATCTGAAAAATTTCGCTATCATAAACTTTCGCGAATGGACCAAAATAGAATTTTTCGCGTCTTAAACTTTCGCGAAAAGTGCCAAAATTCGCGAAAGTTTCTGTCCGCGAAAGTTTGTGATAGTAAAGTATGCATTTTTTCGTACTGATGAGAACAAGTTAGAACTGTTTACCTAATGGCATGATTAAATAATCTTTTAGATTGCAATCATGATATATAATTTTTGTTCATGCCAAGATGCATTTAAGGGCTACAAATCGATACTTTTATTCGTATTGTCGATACTAATATAATAGTTTTAGCGAAAGGGAATGTATATTCACTGTATTCATAAGTGTTCTAGAACTTTATGCTATTCCATGCTCTCACCAAGGAAGTTCCTTGCTCTCACGGATGCGATCAAACTTCTTCGTTCGCTAGTAGAAGCAGAAAATCTGCATGGTTTACTTGGGAAATGTATCTAGAGCAGGATGTCTTGCCAATGTATCTTACTTTCCCTTTTAACAACAGCTAGAATGCCAAATATTTAACGATTTGTAATTCTTTTGTAATATGATAGAGTTCGTGAATGCTCTACAGTAAATGAAGCACGTAAAGATTTATTTACAAGGAAAGGGAGATCGATTGAATCAGTACCACCTACAGAAGACCCATTGTTAAACCACTTTAAACGAGCAGTATTCCAAGGGTCCTATGTGTGGGATCAATTAACTGAAACATTTCAGAACTTAACTTTTACCTTCTGAATAGAGATGAAGATATAATAAATGACGAACAATTGTGGGAACCTCATTAGACATATCAAATACCGTTCGCTTTGATCATGCAGAGGCAAATCTAAATCTAAATTTGCCTTGTACTGGTTTATGCAAATGTGTCGGGGAAAGTGATATTGGATAGTGTTTTTTTAGTATTTATGTTGTGACAAAAGCTTTTGTAGTATTGTTTCACAGGAAAACTTGTTATTGTACAGAAAAAAGTTTATATTTTAAGCAAACATGTTAAATTGAAATAAACAATTCCGCCATTATGGTGAAACATATTTTTAAAAAACAATATAATGATTTCTTACTAATATTTTAGTAAAAATTTGAGAGAAAAAATTGTTATTATGAATATCTGCCATTGTGGATTTGGGCCAATTCATGTAACTTTTGATCCAAAAATGCAAAACTTGAAATTTTCGTCATGGGCAGATATCATTAAAATAAGACGCTAGTCAAAAAACCAGCTTGTAAAAGTATTTGTGAGGAGTCTAGTGACGATTTGAATATTCTTGGACTTTGATATGATTTTTTTTCTTTCTAGTATTCATACGAGTAATAACTTTCAGGAACAAGAAACAGAACGAAAATATCATATTCAGTTCAAAAGTTACATAAAAAGTTACATTGATTTTCCGCCATTATGGACTTTTTTTTGGGTCCATATCTAAGAAAAGTCACAGCATTAATATTACTAAAGTTATTTAAGAAAAACGCAGAGGGGAAGAACGCGAAACTTTTTCTTTATATTTTCACATTACTTTGATTATTTTTTTGAAACCTAGTTCAGGCAGGTTCAAGGTGGTACTAAGCCTTTAAAATGAAATTGCAATAGAGAGTACAATAATATGTTTTTAAATATTGTTGGGACCCAAAATACACACAAAAAAAAGCTAATCGAGGCGTTTTTTCTATTAAATTTTTACTCTGATAGTAGAATAATCATAATAATCAAGTGTTCCAAAAAGCGAATTAAAGTCTAGCCTACATTTATAGACCTTCGTTAAATACTACGGTCTATAAACATTGCTCGATTTTTTGCAAAAGAAGAATGGGAATGACAACATGAGTTAATAATACGACGACCGTCCATATAAATATAAATTGCGTCTGAAGAAGAACCTTCGAAGCTTCGCGCTAACCAAAAATAA
>JAUELI010159587.1:0-11976 GCA_031471325.1 Catablema vesicarium
TCAGCAAATCATGGTCACTCTCCTTAAGAATAAATTTGTTCAAAAAATATTAATAATATGTACGTCCGTGTGGCCATCGATACCGCATCTTAGACAGTGTTCGATGAGCTAGCCTGACGTCACCAAAAATGGAGAAAGCGTACACACAGAGCTCAAATTAAAGTTCTGTCAGCTAAAGCCGCAGAACAATAACAAAACCTCTTCTATCAATGCTTGGGTTAGAAATTTAATGATAATCTACAAGTATGCCCCAGAGTGACAGTAAATAAAAACTGCTGTTTCTAAGTAAAATTTTCAAAAATATTTCGGTCCATACCAAAAACCAGCAAGTATAAAACGAGATCAAAACTGCAATGCACAACAGCTGACTAAAATTGTTAGTACCTACAATTAGTTTTCGGTATGGACTTCATTTTTATCAAATACACGAATAAAATATAAAACTTACAACAACTGTGAAATCACCACCAAGATTTATACCTGTAACAAAAGAAACAAGGAAAGAATTAAGTAAGAATAAGCTTGGTGGAGGAGAGATATTTGAACATAGATTCAGGCTACATAGCCTGAATCTATGCTCAAATATCTCTCCTCCACAGTTGGTATTTACAGTTATTCCGAACCCTAAGAAATCATTTATTTTGATAAATTCAATCCATTAAAGGTTGTGAGTTCAGCTAAACCAACTAACAAGAACCGCGAGAATAGAATATTATAATATCACAATTTGGCATTCGTGTCAGTTATATAACACATATAAGGATGCAATAAAGATTTTTTCATACCGTCAACACGCACGTCTGGTTTTTTTGACAGCCATCTTTGAATAAAATTTAAAAAATTAGCTATAACCTCAAAGAACAGTCTGACGTCACAACAAGTAAGGACCAGATTGCGCTCGTATCTATTAAGGTGAATTAATACCAGGACCTGTATATTATACGATTTAAAAGCCAGTATTACCCCGTGAAAGTCAATTATTAAGTAAAAAATCAAGGCATGTACCAATATAAAAAATGATGAAAAATTAAAGAGGGAAGTTATAAACCGAAATTTACAGTATCTTGGCACTGCTATTCAAAGGGGTTAGTAGCAAAAAAACAATAAAGAAAAAATGGTATCAGTTTCTCTGAAATATCGGCTTACGAGTACAAAGATAGTGATAGTTTTTCAAACTCTAAGGTAAAAAAAAACTCGATTGACCCCTATTGAAAGACAACCAACATAAAAATTTTGTTTCCCGTATTTTAAAATTTTAACCTGCATGTAACATTAGGCCTCTTTGGATATGCTTATATTGTTTAGATTTTAAAACATTGTCCAAGATATTTAGACTTTTGATACTCACATGAAGCCTATTTATTGACTTACATGCGGGGGAATAAAGTAATGTGGTGATAAGTTGTACCAATATAAATTCTATGGAGGAGCAATTTTTGAACATAGATTCAGGCTTATATTCAGGTGAAGTCAGGGGGTTGTATCTGGAGGTACAGGCAGTGTGTTGAGCTTTTCTAGTACTAAAATAGAGTAGAAATAATGCATTCATACAAATTCATATAACTTCTACGCGAATGTTTTTAATTATCCTCTTCTAAGTCAACTTCTTCGTGATTAAATAACCACAAAAAAGCATTTTCATCCACCAATATACTGTCCAGACCCGGTATGGTCTCAGGGCTGGAAAGGCGTCTTTGATGTCCATAACGACACATGACCGGATAACTTTGCGTGTAGTTTTATCAGAACCGTTGTGCGCCAACCAGGTGAACTGTCTATCGAATTGAAACTCATCTACTGTTTTAGTAGTTTCAACCTCAGATACATCGTTTCAGATACATTTCAATTCGACTTAAAGTTCATTTCAAATGTATTTAAGTTTATATTGTTCAATATAAGAATTATGTATTATGTTGCATTGCTTTCGAATGAGAGAAATTGATTTCCTGTTAAACTGTATAGCGCGAGTAAAACACACTAGTCAGTCAAATCCAGGCTTATGTAAAAGACCAGTCTGCTATTTTTACTTGTTGTGACGTAATTTGCGTAAACATAAATAACCATTATGGATTTTAAAATTATTATCTTCCCGCTCCAGATTTAGCAACATCTTAGAAAAATAACGGTAAGAGCGATTTTTTTTTTACGTTTTCACTAGCTAAACGTTTCTAAATTTAGTTATAACATAGATATTCTTATTCTGTGACATGACCTTAGTGATCTGAAAAGCTATGTGCTTGCTTTAACCCACAACCTTTAAGAGTTTCGTACCTTACACTATAACAATTTCCAGTAAACAGGTGCAGTAAAAATATATCAGGGCAAAACAAGGAGGTTTCCTTCTCCTTGATAAAATTTAAGTTTACCCAGTGGGCAAAAGCCTGTTCAAAGTCTGCAAAATAACCTCAGAACAACGGTTGGTCAAATGTTGTTCTAAGGTTATTTTGCGGACTTTGAACAAGTTTTTGTCCACTGGGCAAGGTTCGAGATAACTGTAAATACCAAATGTGGATAAGATAATATATAGCCTGAATCTATATGCTCAAATATTACTCCTCCATCAAGCTTTACTTTTTACTTTTCACCTTTCATATTCTGATTCTTTTTAAGATATAAGAGCTAATAAGTTCTGTGAAAGGTTTAATGCGCTTATAAAAATCTCTCCCCCTCCCCCTCTCTATTTGTAGTTATATCCTTGGTCCAACCTTGATAATAATTAAGTAATTAATAATTCATCCTTCTTTACCTGTCCCCTCTTTATCAAGTCTTTCGGCTGCTTTTTTCATACTTTCTTTGATAGAATTGTATAATAATTTGCACTTAAAAAATAAGAAATTAATTCGACATGATTATAATAAAGCTAGATTATTCTTGGTTTTCTTCACAAATAGAATGGGGTAAGAAACATTAATTAGCTGTGCAACTACTAACTATTATAAGACATGATAACTTTTTCCAATATTTCTTAGACCATAGTAGTATTTGAACCTCCAGGAGGGAGGACACAAAATCAAAGATAGCATGCTCTTAGAACTATCTGACTGAAAATTAATATTGATCTGAGATTTTCAAATTATAATCATACCAATTCAAGTGGTGCCAGGTCTAAAATAACTCTCCACCACCAAGCCCAGTGGGCAAAAACCTGTTCAAAGTCCGCAAAATAACCTTAGAACAATGTTTGACCAAACGTTGTTCTAAGGTAATTTTGCGGACTTTGAACAGGTTTTTCCCACTGGGAGCTCTTTTGCCCTCATTCCAAGAGTTTCTTTTCTCTCAAGGAAAATCCTGAGGAAGAGGTTGTGAATTGAGATTAGTATGTGCCTGAGCGTGAGAAACTCTTCACATGATGATATTAATAGTCTAAAGTTTTCCTATATGCCAATGCTTAGAAATGAAAAAATTGATAAATGATTACCCATAAGTAATAATAAGAAATTTACCTTTTTAGTGCATATTTTTTGTAAATCTGTTTCTTCACCAGCGCGAATCCATATACACAAAACTTTAGTTTTTGGTGAGCAACTCAAATTCACTACATTTTCATACCACCATCGCTCAATTATACTTCCACTTGTACTTTTGAGGACAATACAATCTTCACGAACCTAACAGAATATAATTTTTTTTTGATAATATTTCAAGAATGAAGAATAAAAATACTTGAAATATTTGCAAAATTAAAGATCATACAAACTTATACCCAGGGCTTTTTTTATTGTCATAACAAAAATTAGGTGTGTTTTGTGAGGATAAATTTAACACTCAAAAGATTATGTGGCCCGAATCTATGCTCAAAAATCTCTCCTCCACATCTGGTATTTATAGTTATTTCCTAATTATACCTCAAGAAAGAAAACAGGCCCTGATTGATCATCACCGAGATGTACAACAAAAATTTGAATCTTCAACTGTCGGCTTCGTGGAACTAATAAATCGATATCATTACCATTCTGGACGAAAATAAAAATAAACAAGATTACATAAAATTACAATCAATACACAAAGTGTATCATATAGTCCATTTTAAGACTATAAGAATTGAATCTATGCTCAAAAAATACCTCATCCACAATTGATATTTGAAATTGTATCCTGGCTGGTTTAAGCATAAATTGAATAAGCCTCCAATATATGCTTCTGTAATTTAACTGCCCTAACTTGACGAATCAAGTAGTATAGTCCCAGGTACTGAATAGAAGGAAGGTAGGGGGGAAAGGGGGGGGGGGTTATAGACAAATCAAGTACCAACACATGGAATTACACAGAGGGAAGAAAAAATAAAATATTTATTCTATTATTATTAAAGTTATGACGAATCTCATTCTGAAAAAATCATTTACTTACAAAATCATCAATACTATCTAATACATTATCTATCCATTGAGTTTGCGTTAATCCAATGTGTGCACGTGCAAGAAGCCGTCGAACTTTAAATTTCAAATTCTTCTTATCAACATTCATACTGACCATAAATGAGATCATATTATGCAGCAAAATACCTAGCAAATTATCTTCATCTTCCTCAAGAAGTCGTCTTTCTTTTGGACCTAATGCTTTATACCTAGAGTAAACAATAAGTTACATTATTAAAGAAAGCATTTGGTGGTAACATTTATTCTTATAGAACACTTTTGGATGACAGTTGAACTATAAGCTCTTAAACTTCATAAAGTGGAAGTTGATAAATGATTTAAAATCTTTTTGCAATGTAATAGCTTTCAAACCAATGTTAAATTCCACTTGCTAGACATACTACAAAAGATATTTTTTAACATTGCTGCATTGTTCCCGTCATGTAGTAATCAATTAGTAAACTGGATGCATTGAATTGCATTGGAGTAGAGTATCTGATTTGGAAACTGAACCTCAATAAGACTAATAAATACATGTATACTAATAAGCGCTACCAAATGCAAGACGTTACTATATCATTGATGGAATATTCATATATAGTACATTACAAAATATCAGCTATTCATGGGCCTAAAAACACGATTTCCACCACAGATTGAAAAGATAAGAAAGTAATTCTCGAGTACCATTCTCAATACATTGTAGGTATCCACCTAGTTTAAATCTGCGTTAGGCAAAGGCACATAATGTACCGATTGATTTTACCTTGCAATAAGTTCAATAGGATTTACATCCATTCCAGTCGATTCTCGTTCTGCATTAACAGAGTCAAAGAAACAACACTCCCAGAAGTCAAGATCATCCCATATTGCTGATCTATTTCTTTGAAGTCCTTCAAACAAATAACGCCTTCCAGTTCCAGTGACACCACGACCAGCTGGTTCTAATACAGTTTTCACAACTTTTCCTTCAAAAAATCTATTACCATTGCTGAAAAATATAATGAATATTAGTTGGTTCTAATATCAATTCAAAAATGGAATGTTATTATAATAGGCATTACAATAAAAAAACCTGTTGAAAACAAATATAAAAGTAAGTATATGGTCTCTTGCAATAATTACAGGATGCATCTAAGAATGCCAAGAAACATAGCAAGTCACAATGTTATTTTAACAATTTGAAATTAGGACTTTACATTTGAATTCGTAGATAGATTGATACCAGATTAATACTACAGCTATAACCCTATTGTGCATGCGGGGATTACCTCCCCTGTTGGTTTTTGTGTGATAACTTTTTTCCTACAAAACATTATAACCTGAAATTTTCTAACTTTTATTTTCTATCTATGTATCTGTTCTAAAAATATTTACTAAAAATATGCCGACTAATTACAAAGTAATTAACTTTTTGAGGTAGTTGAAAATCAAATTGCCAAATTTTTCACTTATTTTTTCTACCAATCATCAAGGGTAGGTTAGCATAAATATGTGCAGAGTTTCAAGTCAATTGCATTTGTGGTTCGGATTTTAGGCAGCTTCCCACTTCCCCTTCCCTCCACCCATGCTCAAACGCTAACTCAGCCACCCCATGCACATTACATTTAGAAAGTACATAGATTCAAGGCTACAAATAACTGCAAAATATCCACTTACTGTATTTAAAATATCTAATGTGCAGGAGAGAATTTTGAGCATAATGATATTGCTCCTACACAGAACTTTTTATCATTTATATTAGATGAGAAATACATACATATTATTTGGAATAATTTCAAATAATCACTGTTTGAGTATTGATTTAGGCTATATATTGAAACAAAGCTTAAAAAGTTCTCCTCCACAGTGATGATTTATTTGGAAAGGCAAAGGGCAAAACAAAATACTAAATTATCTCTCCTTCATAGTGGTTATTTGAAATTATTCCAAGCATTGATTAATTATAACAACAATATATGGTTAGTTTTTTTCAGGTTAAATTCCACTCACCCACAATTACTTTTGTTGACAAGATATTTAGTTTGTCCATTCTCTAGTACATGCAATGGTCCAGAATCCACAACAGCAGCAGTCGAATCACTTTTCAAGTTCAATGGGGAATGAGTAAGAGTTGGACTTTCTAAGGGATCACTTTCTGCACTAGTGTTAGAACCTTCTTTTCTTTCTGGAGAGAATTCTGGTACGTCTGAATATTTTTGATAAAAATTTTGTTTAATTATCAGAAGCAAATTATATGGAAAAAAACAATTTCTTGATGAAAAAATGCATTAGAGAGACATCGTAGCTCTACTTTGAAAATTACTACTTAGATTTTTGAAATAAAACACCGGGTTGAAATAAGTAAAAATAACCTTCGTGGAGAAGTGATTTCTGATCTCTCCTCCACATTTGGTATCTACAGTTATTTACAGTTGAGTTTCTCTCATTGGTTTTTAAAGGAATTCAACCAACCATCCTTGTGAACTGACAGTAGTAGTGATACTGGAATAAATAACATCATACATGATTTACATCGAACTACATTTGTCCCATCATTGGTAAAAATCATTAGTAAAAATGGTGGTTGATCAAAATTTCCCACTCAACCCTTTTTTAGATTGCAATTTAGAAAAACCCAACTCTTAACTGTCATATACTGCAGCAACCCAGTGGGCAAAAACCTGTTCAAAGTCCACAAAATAACCTTAGAACAACGTTGACCAAACGTTGTTCTAAGGTTATTTTGCGGACTTTGAACAGGTTTTTGCCCACTGGGAATGTTCAAAAATGTCTCCTCCACAGTGATTAATTGTAATTATTCTGACCACGGACTAACCTCTGTGAAAGTGTAAACTTGAATCACTTTCTCTATCTGTACTAGTTTCGAGTTTACTCAATGATTCTTTAATAGTATCCACTATACTACTTTTTCGACTACTTTCACTGCTTGTTGCTTCTGTACTGTCATCAGTATATCGTTTTCCACAATAGTATCTATGTGAAACTTCAAGAAATGGAAATACCGAACCTAGACCACCTAGTCCATTGTACTTCATACTATATTCATATCCTTCAGTAACAAGTTTCAGTAACTCCAAATAGCCGCGATAAACATTCCTTGATACATGCTAAAGTAGAAATGAATAGAATTATTCATTGATTGATTGAGGGAAATAGCTTTTATGCTAAAGGTATCTAGGGTTGATGGTTTTCAGTGGTTGAAGAAAACTTACAATAATAATGCTTTATGATGCTATTCTCAACACATTGTGCGATAAACATGCAAATTTGAACCTGATAATCATGTAGAGACAAGCTATATTTGGGCTCGTTAAAAGCGTAATTCATTACAAACATACTAAAAATCCATATTCGCTAGATTTTCCTTTTTTCCTTTTACTCTATGGAAACATTGAAAAATCAAATCAAATGAAAATCAAATCAAATACCTCAAAAAACAAAATAGAGAACCTTTCTAATGGAAATCCCTTTCATTTATCGAACATTCTGAGTTCGATTAATTTTTCTAATTTGTTTAAATATTTCAGGATATTTATTCATTTTTGTCTAGACATTGCATTGGTGTCACATGACTTTTTTCCTCAACGAAAAAGGACAAAGGGCATGGAGCATGGAATCAAAAAGACAAGGATAGCACAGGATTTAGTAAACTCCACAAAATTTGATGCTATTCCAATCTAATCATTTATTTTAAAAAATGAGAAAACTTTGGAGATTGATTGTAACTAATATTTATTTGATGAGACAGTTTTAGAAGCATCAATCTTTGCAAAACCCATCAGCAAGGTTGAACAAAACCTCAAATATCAACTGTGGAGGAGAGATTTTTGAGTATGAATATGTGCTCAAAAATCACTCGTCTACGTAACTTATTCGCTCTTATATCTAGAATTTTCAACCACTGATGAAAACAGTTTTGAATGTTTGTAGAACAATCAAAGTATTTTGATATATTCCCCAATTGGTATATTGCACTCTCCCTCACAGACATGAAAATATTATTTATTAATACATACAACATCATTTAGCGTATTTTGACAACTCCGCTGCTCAATATCAACTTGATTGATAAGATACTGTCTAAGACCTTCGTATGTAACAATTCGCCGTAATCGTTTTGTGCTCAACCAACCAATCCCATCACCACTTTTAACATAACCAACAACTTCTGTTATCAGTTGCTGGTTTTCACTTTGACAAAAAAGAAAAAACTTGAAATCAAAACTAAATACTCAGAACCAAAAACTGAGACAATGTTCAAGATGTTGGACATGCTTTGGGAATGTTTGTAATGTAGTTTGTAAAAGTTAGTCACTAAATCAATTAACCCTATTCAACTTAAAATGAGTATAAGACATCATTAGTAAAAGCTAAAATCGTGACGTTTCGAGTAATCTAAATATTCATATATTATTTTTTTTGTTCTAAACAATAGCATTGATAATTTAATTACAAAATAATCACTATTGGGAAGAGATCCAAAATAATTGGTTAAATTTTAGCCAAAAAAACGAGTCTATTGCTGCCATTCAAAATATTCCTCAAAAATTATCCAATTATAACTAATTAAACTATCACAAAATAGCTAAAAAGTCTTGAGTTATAGAAAGTATAGAAAATTTAGATACTTTTGGTGGTTTGGCATTTTTAGTCTCATTGCTCATTGTAATATAATATAAATAAATAATTCCTCCTTTTCTAGATTTTTGTTGCTTTGTACTTGCTTTTTGTCGATTAAAACTTTAATTTTCATCGAAACGTTATGAAATTTAGACATCAACAATATTAGTTAAAATACAATTGCGAGTTAGATTACGAAAAAATATTATAAATTGCTAAAAAAGCTCCAAGTCTCCTCAGTTTTATTTTTTTAACACAATTTTTGTGTTATTGTATCAGATAGACCTGTATTTAAAAAAGTTTGCCTTATTTTTTCGATTTTTTTTCCGCAAAAATATCAATTAAGCAAAATATTGAAATGCATAATCTGGTCTGCATTTTTGTCAATATTTTAGGATCCGAGTCATAAAACAAAAAATGAGGCAAACTTTCGTTCGCGAGATGTTACTATTTCCAAAATACCAAATTTATTTTTTTCCGATAAAACTGAGGGGACTTGGAGCTCGTCCAAAGTTCAAAAATATTTCAAAAATGAACCTTCTAAAAACCAGTTTTAAAGTTTGATTTGTTTAGTTAAACTAGACAATTAACGCACATTATTCAGAAAATTAATTGACACTTCAAGGGTAAAAGATGACACATAAAAATATGATACAACTATATTAAACTTGCATGTACCTGTTGTATACAGCTTGATCTTGTCTGAGATTCAGCAAGGAAGAATATTGGATTGCATCACTTGTGCTCCGATCTAATGCTATTTAACAAGAAAACTAACATATTATCTTCATTGTTAAAGAAGAAAATCGAACCACCGCACATTTGCAATAAAGTGGGTGAAAAAATAAAGTTTACAATTGTCAGTGCTGAAAATAAGAATAAATCTCTGCGGTAGAGAACTTTTACTGGCAAATCTCTCCTCCACAGTGATCATTTACAACTATTTTGAACACTGATTGTATCATACACTCCACCATCAACTACTTATAATTTTATCATATGACTCTAAACAAAAATAAAACAAATAACTTTGGTCGCATGTTTTCAGCTTCTGTTATCAACAGTGTACTTTTTTAATTAAAATATTACTTAAAAGAATATGCAACGACCAAGAAAAAACTGAAATCTTCTGGCTCTGATCATGAAGTAGCAAACATTTGTTAAACATATATAATTGTGGAGTCAAAATTTGAAATTCTCCTTAGTAGACAAGACTAATTTCAATTTATTGTATACACTTACAATGCCTTTGCTGTAGATTAGTAAGCTGTTTAGTTAACAGTTGTTTTTCTACTTGTGGTGTTATCATACTAGAAACCGACACTACACTTGACGTAGAACCTGTTGAAAGTTTACTCGTAAGTTTTGGTTTGAAGCTACTAATGATTGCTGAAAAGAAAAGTAAAGCAAGGTTCAAATTAAATGTAAAATACGTAATGCAGAAGACCTATAGCTACAGATGGAAAGAGGATGGAGGGGGAGGAGTTTTTCGTTAGCTAGAATATCAAAAAGGCTGTAATTTTGTTAAAAACACAACCATACTGCTAAACATTACGGTAGCCATAATTTCTTAATAATTTCTTGACCAAAACAATTAACTGTTTTCTGTAACAGCATTAATCAAATAATCAAGCTTAACCATAATTAAACACAAACAAAACATCATATAAATTACACGGTTCTAATGTCTCCTTCATGATGATATGATGACTCAACCATAATCCTTACCCATATGGCCCTTAGCATTAATCCAAAGCTAAATTACAGAACCTAGACAATCATTGCAACAACCTATTTTGCTGCCTGCCTCATCACAATTCTGATCAAGAATCAAAATAAGTATAAATAGGCTAGGTGGAGGAGAGATTTGAGTATAGATTTGCTCAAATATCTCTTCTCCACATTTGGTATTTACAGTTATTTCGAACAATGTTAATCACTCTTATAATTTCTATTTATCAATGTTTGAAATAAAAATAATAATCAATGCGGTGGCCAAATGTTTTGAGTTTTCTTGCGATACTCAACACTGACAAAATTTAACTTATAGTGACAATGCTTAAAACAAATACTGCTTGGAGATATTTCACTCAGCAATTCAACAACACCACACCATCTTTGAAATCATTTTTAAGTATAAAATTATGTAGCTTCTACACGATCTTGCTAGAATCTTCCATTGCATTCAAAAATAAGAACAGATTTTTTAGAGTAATTTAAATTACAACCTTTGCATTGAATAAACCTGAAATCTTACCACTAAATTTCCTAGCTGTTTTATCAGCTCTTGAGGCCTCAGGAGATGGAGAGCTACTAGTGATAGATGCAGGATCATCTTCTTCATTGAATTCATCGACTGATAATTCAGAGATTGCATCAAGCTGTTCAACTCGTTCCAGTTCACCACTATCTTCAGCCCTGCGCGACAAAAGGAATTCTTTGAACATGACCAAAATCTGGTTCACATTAAAGAACTTACTCTACTGCAGTTGCAAAAAAAATTAAAAGGACAATGCTGTAACTTCGAATGGAAACATCTTCACATGATGAAATTTCATTCACTTAAGAGCCATTGTCTGTAAGGATCAGGCAATACAAGTAAATTGAAGAAGTGGTTTTTTCAGAACTTCTTAATTTTCAAGTATATGTGGAAAATACTGTGATTTTTGACATTTCCTCAATTTTTTTTTGAATTTTGTTAAATATTTCTCATTTTAGGGCCATTTGAATTTTGCCCAATTTTGGAAACTTAGGGACATTTTTCGATTTTGTGAGAGGTCTAATGTTTGAAGCACAATAAAACAAGTAATATAATATAATTTTCTGGAGGGAAATAGCAGTTCTTCGATGAAAAACACTTCCGAAACAAAAGAATAAAAGATTCCCTTCCAAATATGCTGTAATATTGACTTTTTTATAATAGATTAAAATTTGCCTCCAGTCCATTTTTAGGGGTCTGGTAACCAAAATTGAGACATACCCTTATTTTGATTTTTTG
>JAUELI010159698.1:0-11972 GCA_031471325.1 Catablema vesicarium
GGCAACTTCACTCTGATATTAATCGTTTTCCTGATGACACATACAAATAGGCTTTCTAAAAATAGTAAAATATTGTTCCCTAGTAAATCCATTAGGTATATTGGTGCTTTATCACATGCAACCTGAGCTGTGAATCTCAAATCAACGTTATTTAAATTAAACTTATGAAAATAACAGAGCCCTAGCTAGAATACGAAAAGTCTCAAAATTTGAGCTCAGCAGCACCAACCAAATATTCGCCTAATATATACTATTTTACTTTGAAAGATTTGTGCCATTTTGTAAGTGCGGTTTTATACATGAGTTCATATATGCTATTTATAAGTTCTGAGATATAGAAATGAACATTTCGCTCTTTACAAAAATAGCTTAAACTACTTTCTAGAACTGTAGCTAGAAACATATTACATCGAACAAAGTAGTTATCTAACATATGCCTAGCTATGACATTTATTCTTTCTACAAAAAAGTACTGTTTCTTCTAAAATTCATCAGCCAACAAGCCGACCGACCAATTTTTGACATAAGGAATGACTCTACAGTACACCACAATTTTGTTTGCGCACGACTCAAGTTCACTAACAACTGCTCTAGGCTATCTAACAGGTTAAGCATAAGCCTAAGTCAAATCAGCATAAGTTTTTAAAAGTTGCTGCTGTTGCGTGTTGTGAAAATTTGAAATAAGGATTTTCCTAAACAACTCAAAAAGAGTGTTTGTATTATCCTTACACTTTCAAAACAATGGGTATAGAATTTAATAAAACAAGCAGGCTGTGTTTTACTTCTAGATGTACTCGATTTTCCCCCTGATGTTCGCAAATTTCCCCTGTTTTTTCGATTTTTTCCATGTTGCCAACGAAAACTGCATGCATAAATTAATGACATATTCGCAAAACTAATTACTCATATTTTTGTCTTGCACATTCCGAATTTCAATAGAGAAAAAATGCCCTGGGAACGAGGTCGGCTGTTAGGACACGCAAAATTCGTTGAATTCGTCCTAAAGTTTTAAGTTTCTTGGATAAATCTATGCGATAAATCTCATGAGACTTCCTCTCATCATTTATAGAGTTTGTGTTTTGCTTGTGGTGCCCCAAATTCGTCAAAATGCACGAAATTCTCATTATTTATGTCCATGATTGTAGATATAAAATCAAGATGTGTCTTTAATAAAAAACAAGAAAAATCGTCTTTGTTTTTTGTAATGTACTAAAATTTGTAAAACGTTCAACTGTTTCATGTTGTTGTAAAAAGAAACAACCATATCAAATTAAACAATGTTATTCTAGTGAAATACGAAAATTTTAAGAAACATTCTTTTAAAATTTAAGGTTAATCTCTAGGGAACTCCAGAGTTAAAACGTCTATTACCTTTGCTTAGTGGTTCATACACATTTTCATTCATACAAAAAGTACTTGCAAACAACGCTCTCGTCATAGTAGTAGTTCTACACATCGAGAATATCACTGGTATTCAACAAATAATGATGTAATTTGTTGGTTTTTGTATAATATCTCAAATCTCCTTTGTTCAAGTCAAATTTTTGCTCATAATGTCGCCAGTCTGGGTAATTATGGGGTTTTTCGGATTTATTGCTTCACTTGATTATGAATCCCTGGTTATGAAATGAAATGTAGTATACAAAACCTGTAAAATCTGATTCTAAACATATGGATTTTATTGAAAATGATTGAAAATTATGATATCCTTAAAGGTTAGGAGAATTTAGAAATAGATCAAAAATTTTATTTATTTTTTGGTTGTTTTAAAAAGATCCTCTACAAATTTTGTACCGGAAACGTAGGAAGGTAAATATAGCTGTGTGTTTAATTCTCTTTACTTTTAGAAAATTTTCATGTAAACTACTATTACTGAAAACACTTATAGGACAAATAAATAAAGGAGAGTGAAGATTTTGAGCAGATTTCTGAGGATTTGTTCAATAAAATTTATTTTTGTGATCTGTAATATATTTCACACTCATAAATTTGAGTCAGTAAATTGAAAACATTATTAATTCGTGACATTAAGGTGGCTTGCAACCCTTAAACGTACTTTGGGAATTTTGGAACATTTTTTGGTTCCAGTCCCATTTACTCCGTATACTGAAGAATAAAGTGTCTCATTTTTGTTTTTTTGAGTCTTAGTTTGAAAGATATGGCATTTTTCATCAATTAAATTTCGTAAACTTTCATAACTAACCCAACAAAAACGTCCATATCGTTGTATCAAAATTCTCCATGAAAAATCATGGACAGGTTTTGGTTCCTATATAGGTTGATTTACCTCTACCGAAATTTTAAAGAAAATGCGACTCCGACGGAACTGTATCGCTCTTGTTGGATTTTTTTTATTATTTTCTTGAGCACACGATCAGGTGAATTGAAATTCTAAAATGTTCTAACTTTTGAAATATATGATGTAAAGTCGATAAATTGCATGTTCTACTGAGTAAAGTAATTGTCTTCACTTTTTACACGGTTTCAATACGAATTAAAAAAGTGACTGTTTATTTCGCATGGATATACTTTGTGAAACAATTTCGAATTTCAACCCTTGAAAATGTTTACTCCAAGAGTATAGCTGGACAGACCAACTTAGGAAAGCAATGCAAAATATTTTTGATTTGCAAAGGCCATTTTGAAGTTATGAGCTTTCAAAAGCTGCGTGGGGGAAATTGACCTACAATTTTTTTTAATTAGTCCAACCGTTTGTCGTATTTTCATCGTCCTTTCTTCATATGTGACGAGTTTTGAATTTCAAGATTGTGAATTAAATCAAACAAGTAGTGTTATATATCGCTGAATATGTTTTGCCAATGTTTAATGTCATGCAGCAGTTTCTCAAAATATAAATCTTAATGAATACAAGATATTTGATATTCCAGACGATTAGGTCATCCCTAAATTTTCATCAAATAATGACGTCATTTTTTTCATCACAAAAGAAAAACATGGCAATATAAAGACATCCTGAAAGTTTCAAGGCAATTGCTTAATATCATGAAAAGTTATTAGAAAATCAATTTTGGCTATTTTACAAAGATTTGATAGGAAAATGATAGGTGTTTCCAGGTTATGGTATATAATTTCAGAATGGTAACTGGTATGGTGTTAAAACTTTGCAGAAATGCGTGTTATAAGTTTGTAGGAAATGTCACAAAAATTCACTGAATCATTATTAAAAAAGTTATTTTAAAAAAAATTAAAGGGGGGTGGGGGGGGGGCGGATTCCCCTCCAGTCTTAATAGGGTAAAAATGAGTAATCGTTAAAATTAAATTCAAGTGTGTATTTACATTTAACATTTATTCACATTTAACATTTAATGTAATTTACCTTAGGGGTACTAATTTTCGCAGGTATTTAAATTCACGAGTCAAAAAAATCGTATTTTACAGGTATTCATTTTCGCAAATGAGCAATTTTTCGAAATTTCGCGGGCATTAAATTTTGCGAATTGAAGAGCTTTTCAACCAAAAACGAGCCATTTGGAGGCATTTTTGTAAAAAAAAGACAAAACTTTATATTCGCGGGAATTCATGAACATATAACCCTGACGTATAATATGTTATAAATGAAGTGATTCGGATTGGGAATTCGAGTACATTTCTGAGTCAGCATCTATTTACGAAGGATACACCATCCATGTAAAAGCATCTCGTTCTGCCATTCACTAAAAACACTAAATGGATAATATTTTTCTTTTGGAAATGTTTCATGACTAGAATTAGTACATGGAGAGCAGCACAATCGTTACAGAGTAGAAGAAATTATTTTCATTGAGATGAATAAAAACTAGAAGCCGGGACGGCTTGAAAATCACACTCGAAAGTAAACATTTTCATTCTTCTAAAAAGAAGCCTTAAAGCTTTAATAATTTTCCGGCTCCGAGTTGAATATTTGCTGAATTTCAGTCACGAAATTAATATAACGTGCAGTACATATATAAAATGTTATATCAACTCCCACTAACAGATAATATTTACATGTTATTTTATATATATATATACATATGGAGACGAATATGACTAATAAAGATTGTAGCTGTGCCATTAAACTTAAATGAACACCACAAGAAACACTTTCGTTTTCATAAAGATGGGCTCACACTGTGATAGATATCTATCAGACACTTTCATGAAAGAAGTTTAAACCATGTGTTTCATAGTGTATTGGCAATACACTATGAATGAACACTTATGTAATGGCACTCCGACCACATGTAAACACCTTTCAAGTAGCAATACTATTGCTACTTGAAAGGTGTTAACATGTGGTTGAAGTGTGCTTTTCAACTACTTTCGGTGATAGAAATGTTTAAATATTTTTAAAAATATCTTGCTGCTTGAAATATCGTAAGTACTAAAACGAGTAACACTATATATGACCCTAGACCAGGCTATATCACCCTTGACCGAGCTAGATCAGGCTGGATCAAGCTAGATATATGTATCAGAAATTACGGAAATCGAATTTTTTCTTCGTTGTGCATGTTTTGGGGATAACCTGAATAGTACATCAATTTGAAACAACTTAAAATACTCTGCGGAAGAGTTTACCTGATAAATTAATCAATATTCTGTCAGTTCACATCTTCGTACCTGATACTTTTTGACAAAAATTGTCTATTTTTTAACTTTTGAGAGGTTAAACTAATAATTAGGATTATCTTCATGAATTGAAATGTGATGATAGCCACTCTTTAGATCGAAGGCTGCAAAATAAAAATATTTTTCTAAATGCTGTGAAGCGGTTTTTAGGTCCTCGTATTTGAATTCTGGAAATTCTAAGCAAGTGTTGACATGTCGTAAATCTAAAACTAAACGAAGTTTTTGCTCTTCAGCGACTGTTAACGGATTGACACAGTAAGGAATTTAAATTACTTCCTCTATGCAACCTCCAAGTAATAACCTTTTAATGCTTGTCTCAGCAAATGTTTTATGTTTCAAACTAGATGCATTGTTTTTGGCATCAATGGTGGAAGATAGGCGGCAAAAGGTAAGCGATAACCATGTTTTATCATACTCATAACGTAAGGAGACGTGGTAGATTTCCTACCACTGAAGTTATAGATGGACATCTCATTTCCCAATCCCTATCAGCCTCATCCAGGATTTCTTTTGCCTTTTCAGTGTCTCTTTCTGCCTGACAAGCAGTAGCTTTGTCAAACTTTTCGTTGATGCTTTGGCAAAACTTGTACTGGTTAATATTCTCTTTTCCTTTCAGGTTGACTGCAGCATCCTTTTTTGTGCATCCAGAGCTTTATCAAGTTTCGTTGTTAAAAAATCCTTGGCAATCTGTTCTGCAACCGATGATGCCACTTAAAGAGTATGGTCCTGGTGCTGTTTGATTGCTTCTGCAACAAGTTGTTCTACACGTTCTTCTTCGGTTGGCATGTTCAGTTTAGTTTACGATATATCAGCAACTGGCGAGAGAGGAATATTCAACGCCACGTTGAACCTTTATACTACCGTTATGCGCATGCGCATAATATAACCGAATGTATTGTAATACAGAATTCGAAAAGGAACTACGTTTCCAACTCTCCTTCGGACGTCGGAAACGACGCTTGTTGCGGTCCATCTATGGTATAATCCTCACTATTGCGTAAAGCTTTTGCAAAGTTTTTTTGCACATTTTTTTTTCAAATGTAGGTTAAATGTTGAATTCGAAGGTAATGCCAAGCAATTTCCCAAATTGAATGTTTTAAATATGGTTACTTTGAGCTTCTATTACAGCAGTTTCCTTACTACTGAGAAAGAAATTGCATTTAATTACGTTAGCTCTTATCGCATTATCTTTGAAAAATGAAATAAAGATGTCAACTTTTGACCTGCTCGGCACTATCTTTAGTCTCGTGAGGTGTGTTAATTATCTGCGTAGCTCGAAAAATCGACATCCTTTATAATAAGAATCATGTCGGAAAGGAAAATATTGAACAGCAGTTCGAATTTTTTGTTTTCGATTCAATAGATAATTGTGCGTATAAGACTGAAACCCTATGCATTTAATTGGATTACTGCTAGAAGCAAGTAAGACCATTAAACCTTTTATTTTTGTTGTTTTTTCCTGCAGTGTCGAAGTCGAATTTCGTGTTATTTTAGGCAATACCATTTAGCACATATTTAAAATTCATTCTTAATCAGGGGACTGTGCTCTGATTTAGATCAAATTTGGCACACTGACTAAACTAATTATGCTGAATAAGATGGCATTAATTAAATTTTTAATTTCTCAAGTGACGTCACAATTTAGGCGAATTTAGGCCCAAATAATAAAGAGCGCTCTGATTTACAGGAAATTTGGCACAGTGACTGAACTAATTATGCTGAATAAGATGGTACTAATTAAATTTTTAATTTTACTAGTGACGTCATAATTTAGGCCAATTTAGGCCCAAATAATAAAGAGTGCTTTGATTTAGATGAAATTTGGCATACCGACTAAATTAATTTTGTTGAATATGATGCTACTGATTAAATTTATAATTTTACAAGCGACGTCATAATTTAGGCCAATTTTAGGCCCAAATAATGAAGAGTGCTCTGATTTAGAGGAAATTTGGCACACTGAGAAAAATAAATATACTGAATAATAAGAATTTCATTTCAGATAAAACATGTTACTTTCATTCTTTTAGCAGTAATCCATCCGTTCGCTCGAGCGTTTAATTTAGCAATTAAAAGCTCGTGAGAGAGACAATCACCGAACTTCTACAAGTAAGTAGCTGTAGCAATCACGATGGTCGAAAACCTTTTTTTCATTTTTCATGCATCAACAAAGCAATGTTGAGCGATGAAGCCTTTCCTAAAGCTACATGGAAATTTTATTTTTTTCATTCGATTTGCCAAAGAGGCATTTTTCAAATAATATTGATTTTTTTGGAAGAATACTTATCGGCCTAAAGTTTCTTTTTCCATTTTTCAAAGCCTTTCAGTGCACTGGCGTGATCTCAGCGAGTTTCATTTCAGTGAAGAAATTCGATGTATCTACTGAATTGTTTGAACAATTTGTTAAAGATTCAGCTAAAATATCAGACTTTTATTTAATAACCATCATTTGAATGCATTGGAGTGTTTTGAGTACTGTTTGAAGTTTGAAGTATTGTTATTTTTTTTCAATGTTTTCTTTTTCTACGCGAGAAGAAGGAGAATGAAGAATGAAGAATCACCAAACTTTTTTGGATTGCTTGAAAATTTGGATGATTTCTATTTAAAAATAGCTCTAATTGTTTTATCACTGATGTTTTCTGCCATCCGGCATATTTTTCAATATTTAGATTTGAAACGGCGTCAATAAAGAATGGTTCAGAGTATTTGAAGTCTTTCGTCAAAGTTTACTAATTTATCATCTCCTTCCATCAGAATTATTTTCCCTGTTGTTATTTATGCTCTTATCGGACAGAAAAGATTTTATCACTTTCCAAAATTGTTTATTATCAGTAAGACTCCTAATATCAAAGTTAGTATAATATTCTTTTTTTGCCTAGCACGCTTTTAAATAATACAGAACATTGGTACATTTCAAAAATGAATATATTGTTATTTTTGTTGGGTGGACATTACTTTTATTTCGTACGGCGATCAAACACGGTTTTTTAGTCATCTGTATACAGTTCTTTCATATTTGCATATATTTATTTGGTTAAAATATGCTTTCTTTTGTAGATTTCTTCTTTTTTTCGTTCTAAGTTTTTGATAGCATTTGTCAGTAGACATTGAAAGATTAATGATGGTAGCTACTAGTACTGCAATAACCGATAAATAATCCCTCAAAAATGATGAAAAGATTTCGTCCAGTCCTGTTTCTTTTTAACTTGTTGAGTAGATTTTCAATCTGTATTGGTGTGACTTGGATGAATTTAAAGGTCTTTTCAGTGAGAGAGTGGTTGTTCTGTTGTCTGGATGCAGTCTTTTAATTTTTAATGCTGAAGATTTTAACCGTGTGTGATAATAATTGCTCAATTGAAACGGTTCGGGTTGTTGTCTTTCATGGAGCAAAGATTTGTGATGATTTCGTTTTGCTTTCGGCACTAATTTATTTACTTTGTTACCTTTTGGTATATATCCTCAATGTCACTGTCCAAAACTTTCAATAACTTGCCATCTTATATTTATAAAACAGAATCAGTTAAGAAGTTCAAGGCACTGTTGAATTCACACTTCAATTAAATCTATTCTTAGATGGCGTAGCTTATACGAGATTAATTGAAGAGTGGACTCAACAATGCCTTTGCTCAGTATTTATATATATCCGTATTTTGCTTTAAAAGGGTTTCTCTAATCATTCTAGTTTAGTTTTTTATCCTATAGTACCAAGTTCTACAAGGTAAACTTCTAAATAGCAGGAAATCTCTGTCTGGCAAATGCATGACTTACTTTGTTTATATTTTATGCTTTTACTTTTTTGGTTTCATTTTCTCTACATATCTATAGTATTTATTTCACAATTTTTAACTTGTTGAGTAGAATTTCAATCTGTATTGGTGGGACTTGGCTGAATTATAAGGGCTTTCCAGTGAAAGGGTGGTTGTTCTGTTGTCTGGGATACAGTCTTTTAATTTTTAATGCTGAAGATTTTAACCGTGTATGATAATAATTGCTTAATTGTTTCCCAGAAACGGTTCGGGTTGTTGTCTTTCATGGAGTAGTAGTAGTAGTATAGTAGTAAACTTTATTTAACGTTGGAGAAAAGATTTGTGATGATTTCGTTTTGCTTCTGGCACTAATTCATTTACATTGTTACCATTTGGTTTACATGCCTCAATGTCACTATAGAGCTATAGAATTTTGAGATTTATTGATTTACGGAGAAGCTGATCACGTGTATTCATCAGCTGTAATAATTTGTTAACCAATCAATGTTTTAACCTTCCTGCAAGGAGAAATTGTGCTTGTTTTGAGAAAATATCATTTTTGCAAGATGAATCTGATAATGCTGATTTAGATAAAGACATATTTCGGTCACAACTGAACTTACCTTGAGGTGTACTTAACTTTGCACGATGATCTTTAAGATATTAATAGATTAATTACAAGATAAAAATCAACAAATGGCTCCAAGTCACTTTTTGATCGACGAGGATATTTGGAGGCGCTCTTTCGGAAAAGTAGCATAGTGGATATTCAACTTTTACATTGAGAGAGACTTTATGTAATTAAATCTTAGTTTTACCGTTCTAGATAACAAGTATTTTAGATGGAGATAGAAAGCAAATAAAGCATTAGTATAATAAACTATGGTCACATTTTAAATCAACATCTTTTATTACAGGATAATTTGAATAAAAAACCCCAGGTATTTTTATTTTTGCATCAGCTCTTGCCGGGTAAGGGATCTCTTCATCGAACATAATATTTATGAATATAAAAGAGCTTTCAAAATGATAAAAATTGGCTTTTAAATTTTCGAAAAAGCTCTTTCCGTTCTTGAGATATTCTAATTTAAAGTTGAGTCTGTAAGATATGCTGGTCTGCATTTTATACAACTTGCATGATGTCATAAGTAAGGTAGAAAAATACCGACATTTTTCTCCTGGAATAATAACTCAGACAATAATAATGCAAACTTTTACAAATATTGACAGTATAAAGACATAACAAGGACGAATCGAAAACTGCAAATTTATTTTCAAAATGGCATGTGTTGGCTCGCCCCAAGGCACCTAATTTTTTGCTGATAATGATGTAGAATAGAAGCATCGTAACAGGCTGGAATTATTTACACAGAATCAGCTGTGCAAATTATTGTATCATAAAAATTGAATTGCAGCGAAAGTTTTTTCCCGTAGTTTATGCTGCTTAATTCGTATTTCTTCCGTTTTTTCTGGTCCCGTTGTGTATCTAAAAAGCATCCTCTAATTAGAATGGGGAATGAACTGTAATAATAGTAGCTATAGGACACTTTTACATGGTTAAATTTTCCAAATAGAAACAAAAGACAACATCCGATATTCCAGATATCTAAAAAGTTAAAAATTTGTAATTTGATGAAAATTTTTCTGAGTGCATATTCAAAATGCATATTCAGATTCAAATTCAGATTTAATTAAAATTATTTTCAGCCATAGCAACCAAACGTTTGCCCGAATTAAGAAAAACTGGGAACGCTGATGGAGCACTAAGACGAGTTTACACACATCATTTTTTTCTCTATAACGAGCCATTTTGGCAAAAATTCGATGCAAAGGACCAGTATTGCAAGTTTTCGAACATGAATCTAGAAATTTGAAGGTGTTTTTGAGAAAGGGAGGAGAGTTTCACCAAAAGTAAAAACTGAAAACGCTAATGGGGCACTAAGACGAGTTCACAAAGACAAATTATTTTTTTCTATAAAGGGCCATTTTGGCAAAAATTCGATACTTCATAGAATCACATACATAAAGCGTATCATCCAGTTTGAATTTGAGTATAACAGATCATCATTAAAACATTTTGTTAACGTAGGAGCACACAGTTGCCCACGAAATTTAAGGATTTTAAACTTATTTCTAGTTTTCCGCAAAAATATTTTTCGACTTCGGTTAATTTGAACATTCTCCAATTCGAACAATATATGTGGTCCCGTGCATGTTCGAATTAGCGGAGATGTATAAATGTAGTTAAATCGATTTATGACGTCATTATTTGTTAGAACATTTATCTAGTCCTGATAACTCAGTTTAAAATGACGCATCCTTGTAAAAGTTCTAAATATTTTTAGTCATATGTCAACATTTATGATTCTTTGTAAATACTTTTATATGACATTTAGTATATATAAAACATTCATATTATATAATAAAAGTTGATAAACATGTAAATTTATATGGAGGATGTTATTTTTTAAACACCCACATTTATTTGAATAAAATAAGAGGTAATACCTGCGGGAGAGAGTACTTTGTGGAGAATTACATGTAAAAGACACTGAATTTTATGATTGCTTCCTCTATACCCTCTCCCGCAGAGACTTTTAGTTTATTTTCAGCTATTCATTACCTAAAGGATGTTATATTTTCAACCCTCTACACTTACAAGAAACCATAGTCTTCTTATAACTATGACGAGTTCGAAATGTTTTTACAGTTAGTAAGCGATGATTGTGTGATGATATTTGTTAGTGTTAATTGTGCTAATTTTGATTATAAATTCTCTATGAAGCTCCATTTTCACTCTATTTATAACACCCTGGAATTCAGAGAGGGGGGGGGGGGGTAATTTTCCGCCATAAATAATTCATAAAAGAACATTACATCTTACAAATGATGATTGGTCAACTCTACTACACGTTTTTTTTTGTGAGAACCTGTTTTCTAAGAAACTGCTACTGGGACACCTAAATAATTAAGAAACTTTCACTACTAACCCTGTCAGTTTTTTTTAAATAACTTTTTTAATAATGATTCAGTGAACATGAATTTTTGAGACATTTTCTAAAAACCTATAAGACACACTTCTGCGAAGTTTCAACACCATAGCAGTCACCATTTTTAAATTATACACCATAACCTGGAAATACCTATCATTTTCCTATCAAATCCTTGTAAAATAGTCGAAATTACTTTTCTGATAACTTTTTATGAAATTAGGCAATTGCCTTGAAACTTTCAGGATATCTTCATATTGCCAATGTCTTTCCTTTGTGATGAGAAAAAATGACGTCATCATCTGACAACGTCTTTTTATGACGTAATGACGGATTTTTCAATTTTGTCAAATTTGGCTCCTCATAACTCGGTTCTTTCTTATTATTTTGTTCCTTTCATTAACAGCAACATGTGCACCAAATTTTATGGTCATACCATATATAGTTTTTGAGATATCGAGGGAAGGGGGCTGAATTTCCCTCCCCCCCCCCTAGTTTTGAGGAGCCCTAAAAAGCCCAGTCTTAATAGGGTTAACCCCATTCCACCCGGGCTATTTTGGACAAGTTATTTCCGGGGGGGGGGCGGATTCCGCCCCCCCTCGATATCTCGAGAAATATATATGGT
>JAUELI010160028.1:0-18903 GCA_031471325.1 Catablema vesicarium
AAATTAATAACGTGTAACCTAAGACAAGACTTTGACCAGAGGTGAGGTGAAACTCACCCCGGGGTGAATTTCGCCCCGGGGTGAAATTCAACGTGTAACGGCTACCTTGAATTTAAAGCTGTATTTTCTTTCTTTTATGACTGTAGTATTTCCAACATGATGGATAAAATGTCGTCTCGTCAAGTAAACGTACGAACGAAAGTATCACATATACCTCAACAATATCAAAATATGCATGGTAAGAATGATAACTTTCTATGGTAACTCTAGTTTTAGTATAGAAGGTACACTCTTAGTAAATTTTGAAGAGAGCGCAGAATTCATTTGATCTAAACATGAAAACATTATTTACCAAAGTGATGTTTCTTTCTGTATCATTTCTTGCATTCTTAAAAATAACAACTCATGTCAAAATCACTTTATTTATAGGATTCAATATGATGTCGACTAATCTTCCAGATGACTTTGCAAGTAATAATATTCCAATAAATAACAATTTAATGGCTTCGTATTACGGAGACATAAATGATCTTACATTTCCACATCAACCATATCAAAATAAAATTTCGAATGTTCAATTCAATAACAGATATTCTCCATATCCTATTGCATCGATACACGAACAACATTCAAATATTTAATCATTTACAATTCGAGCTTTATTATGAAGAAAGTGAGAATAAAAACATAATGTTTATAATTTCCTTGAACTTCATACAGATCATACAGTGGAAAATGCAAAGTAAATTCGTACCATTTATGTCAAAAAGTAGCAAAGAGTGCAAAGGGATTGGAAATCGTGACGACTGCAAAGGGATTTGTAATCAAGATCTTGAATTTAGAAAACCGAATTATTTAGAGATATGTTCATAAAATAATGACGTCATTTTTAATATATGTAGATAAGGATGTACAATTTGGATATTTGAATTATTGTCCAAATTAAAACTTTAGTTAGAAATTAACTTTTACCTTATATATAATATATAAGGTAATCTTTTTTATAAGAAATATATAATTTATAAATAAACAAATCGATTTGAAATGTTAAAATGGGTTTCCCTGAAATTTTAGAATCATTTTTGTTTTACTGCTGAAAACAAATAATACCTTTAAACAATCGTGTTGTTGTTGTTGTTGTTGTTTTTTCAGCGTCAAACATAGCGTGGTTTTAGCCAATACACTTTAAAAATATGTTCTTAATCAGAGGGACACTGACCAAATTAATTATGCTGAATAAGATGGTACTAATTAAATTTTTAATTTAACAAGCGACGTCATAATTTAGGTTAATTTAGGCCCAAATAATGAAAAGTACTCTGACTTTGATGAAATTTGGTACACTGACTAAATTATATGCTAAATAAGATGATTGTTACTGAAAGTTTCAATTTAACATGGGACGCAGTAGTTCATCAGCTCGCACCAGCTATTTATTTCTTATTTATATACTTTTTAAAGAAATTATCAAAGTGAACATGGGGGTATAATATATTTTTACCTCTATGGAGTGAAGAATTGAATTGATTTCTAGCGTTCATAGCATAGTCAATTTATTATTTTCAATAAAATAGGTAATAATTCACAAGCTGGATTGATTTATGTCCTTAATAGTGGAGAAATAAAACCAACCTAAATAATAACTGAATAACCAATTCGAGAAAAAGGAAAACGTGATTAAAGGCAGATTTCCATTTCTCAAAAAGTGAGTGGACGGGCGGATAAAGTAACGCTAATGACGTCAGGCCCATGCGTATTGACTCAGCGGAGAAAAAAACGCTCGTGAAAGTTAAATCAAGTTAACTCTTTTGTCCGCTCGTCGGAAATAGTCCGCCCTTCCGATAACTTTTTGAGGAATGGAAATCGGCCTTTAATTAAAACTTTTTCTGATCATGAACATTTTCTCTCCAAGTTTCATATGTTGCCCAATTATTGATCTTTATTGGACTAATCGATTGCCAGTTAAAGCTTTAGTTTCGACACGATAATATATTTGTTGAAACATAGATTTCAGACAAAACGAGTGGGATTCTTCATTTTTTCCTTATATGGATGTATATGTGATGTCATAGACCGTCACTTCTGAAGAATTGATTTTTCAGAAAGGATTAGGCTATATGTGTGCAAAGTTTCAACTTTATAGCTTTTGTAGAATATATTAAAACTTTATAGCTTATGTAGAATCAGGTATAATGTATGAAAACTGAAATATAACATAGCTTATGTAGATCCGACCATTCTAAAATGCCACTCAAGTGGAACGTATGCAGTTCCATTATAGTTGGTCTGGAGATAGTTTCAAACGAAAAAAAAAATATTGGTCCTGGATGGAGAAAATTTGAAATATAAATGTCAACAATGTGATGAAATATTTAATCATTACTCAAATATGAACGAAGATGTTCATAAAAAACACATCGAGAACAAAATTCAATGTAGCGCATGTCCGAAAATTTTATTATATTTGACATTTATACGTAATATTAGGTAACTATCATATGGGGATTTATCTTATTAAATTCCCTGGCTTTTTGATGTCGGAAAAACTTATAGAGTACTGCATTAAAACATAGTCATAGTCATTCCGATTAATCTTGTGACTATATGATTAAAACACATTATCTAGTCGTGTAATAAAATCAGAGCAGAAATCGCCCTGGTTCTACCATTTTGTCATTTTTGTTGAGCTATCAAACCGATTTCTTTGTTTCTAGATAAAAAGTCAAAATTGATGGTGAGCAAAGTTTAGAAAATACTGTTTTGATAACTATTTAAAACATTCCAAACATTTATACCTGAATTTATCTAAATAGCATTCCTTATCTTTGACAAGAATTATCAAAAAAGAATGTTTTAAGCCAATTATCACACGATCATTAAGCATAAGTGCTAACCATTCCATTATAAGCACAACGAACCACAAACAGTTACCTGTAACCATTAACAAAATATTTGTCAAGTGTATCAAGTTAATTCTAATTGCTTCTCATAATCAGTAACCAATCAGTAACCATGATAATGAAACATATCAACCATGACCAAAAATGAGCATTTAATATTTAAAATCAGGGTAAGGTAAGTATCAGAGCCTACAATTAAACCTTATCATAAGGGTATCCTCACCTATATTCACTTCAGGTCATAGTCATTCCGATTAACATGCTTCATAGGTAACTTGGTAACTAAGATGGTGTTTGACTGTCATTTTAATATCTGTTCCATCAAACGCTTGATTGATTTTCGGTGCACACATACACATTGCAAACTTCAATGTTTTTCACTCGCATGATTTCACATGGCGGTGCTGAGAATGTAGAAAAAATTATGCCGATTATAATGGAAGATTTTGCAGATTTTTATTATGTTTATGTCGATAAAGAATAGAAGAATGACAAATTGAATTAAAATATAAAGTAGTAGCTGGATTTAAAGACAAATTCAAATAAGGATCACTTTTCTGTATATTTTTATGTGATTAAGATCCATTAACACGCCATGCATCGTTGGAAACATGTATATTTTTGCATAATGCTAATAACATTAAATCCTATATATAGCTCATCTGCAAAGGAAAAACTAAAAACACAATCTAAACGCGAAAAAATTAGAGTTTCGCATGAATATAATGATGATAGCCATTCTAAAAAAGTTAATTTTAATGCACCACAGCTGAATAAAAGAGACAAAGAATATTTATCAAAGTTAGAAGACTCTTTGCAAAGTAGAGAAGGCAAAATGTTATATACAAATTCATGGGCTGTACAATTAAACCCTGCTGAAGTTGCACAAGCTGATAGGATAGCTGATAAACATGGTTTTGAAAATCTGGGACAGGTAAGAAAGCAGGTTTAGGTAGAATACGAAGAAAGGTAAAATAAGACTTTTATATGTACGAGTTGATAATCGATGATTATATATCATTTTTAAAGAATAAGAAGTAAAAATGTGCGTATGGTGGAATCCGCAGAATCAATCAAATGTTTATAACCTGCTCTCAGTTTGTGTATATATTTACTCTAATATGTTAGATGGCATATATTTTCTCTAATATGTTAGATGGCATATGTTTACTCCAATATGTTAGATGTGATGAAAACTGTCAATGCAATACTGAGTCATTTAAACAATACCATCTTCAAGTGGATATCAGGTTTTCTAATAAATTCTTTTGACTCTTGATTGTTTTTTTTTGACAGCGCACGTGCCCTACTTAGAAATCGCGTATTTTCCTAAGAAATACCTTATTCACGCGTTCTTTGCTGGTTATTTCTACAATTGTTAATTTATATCTTTTTGCCGTGAAACGAATTATAGACCTATAGTTGAACTAACCTTCTACAATTGTAGGTTGGTAACTTAGAAGGATTTTTCCATTTTAAACATAAAAGATCAAAAAGAAGATCAAAGCGTTCAACTCATAAACACACTCATAATCTGATGAAAGAAGATAAGGTATATATATATTGTTTTGTATTCTTATATTCTTTATCAAAACTATTTTACCATTTCAGCATAGATTTACAGGTGCTAGATTTCTAAAGTAGCTTGCATTCTGTAGCCTACATTTATAGACCTTCGTTTGATACTACGGTCTATAACCATTGTTCGAGTTTTTCGTTCCGAAGAAATCGAAATCTAGTTCTGAAATTAGAACTGAGAGGCTGACACATCTGCAATCAAAAAACAACAACAAACAACAACAAACGACTCGGGGAAAACGAGGTTAAAAAAACCATTCATATTTATCATGAAGAGAAGAACGTAGCAGAACTATAAGCTAAACACAGAGAGAATAGAGAAATGTTTGGAGTTACAACATAGGATTAAATTTAGCACCGAATGTCAGATTCAGAATCATTTTCTTTCGTACAAGAAGTAACCATCTTTCTGACGGTCGTCGTGTTATTGACCTCTCTGTTGTAATTTCCATTCTCCCTTTACAAAGCGCGGCCTAAAAATGATATCGAGCAATGGTTATAGACCGTAGTATCAAACAAAAGTCTATAAATGTAGGCCTTCATTCTGGAAATTATAGCTCCTTTATCAAAGTAGGTACTGAAAAATTAATATTATGATATTATGATGAAATGGACGGTGAATATGCATTTCAATTGAGTTTTGGTGTTGATTTACCATTGTGATATTATTATATAGGTTTTATGGGCTGAACAGCAACATTTATTAGATAGAAGGAGAAAAGATGCTATACCTAATGATCCTAAATTTAACGAACAATGGTACCTTGTGAGTTGTTTAGTAAATGATTTTTTATAAGAAAGAGAAAGAATCCTTCTGAAGAATATTGCTTCCAATAGAAGAGGTCATTTATTTTTATAATGTAAACATACTTGCCAGAAAGTGAAAATTGGCACAAAAAATTAATCAAATACCATTTTCTGTTTTTCTTGATTTAACCCTATTCCTCCCAGGAGGTGTCAATTTGACCCCCCTCCCCTTCCCTCCGGTGTTTTTGCAATAACTTTTTTTCTACTGAATATTTTCCCTTAAAATTTTGTGACTTTTAGTTTCTACCTATTTTACATGCCTATGCAAAATTTCATGTCGAACCACGCCCTTTTTTCGAAGTTATGGCTTTTTCCTCAAGACGGGGTAGAAAACTTTTTTTAAATTAATAATCATTCCTAAATATGAGATATGATAATTTTATATCATGAAAGTAATAAATAATGGTATAAGATTCAAAATATAGCCGAAAAAATACAAGTTTAAAAATCGAAAAGTTTCAAAAAGTTTCATATGAGCGTTACCAAAAATGACGTCATGGTTACCATAGCAACCTGTATAGCATTTTTTATTTTTTTAACATACTTTTATATGATCAAGCTATTTCTGTACAAAATTAGGTTACCATAGGACATTTAGTTCAAAAGTTATTAAGGGGGGGGGGGGTTAACGCTTTTCTGAACTTGCAATTGTACCCTTACTTCAATGATTTATTGTGGCGATGATGCACCAAGAGTGAAACATACGGATGTAATAGGAAAAAAATATTTCAAGAAAAAATAGTTTTTGTTTCGTAATTGACTGTTAGAAATTGTCCCAGACAAGTCTTGAAGTGATTACACTAGTATTGTATTTTAGTTCAACAACGGTCAGTCAACCGGTCCAACTGGCGTGGATTTAAATGTTATGCCTGTATGGGAGCAAGGTATAACTGGTAGAGGTGTTGTTGTCAGTGTTCTTGATGATGGTAAGGTGTTAATGAATCTTCTCAACACAAAACATGAAAACATTGTTAATAAGATGTTACCACTGCATATTTTTAATCAATAAAGAGATTTACCTCATATATCAAAATAAGTTTACAAACTCGAAACGAGCATAAATACTGTAACTATACAATATTAATTTATGGTATAAAAGATTCCACTCTTCATGATTTGCATAATAATATACAAGTTTTGTTTAATAGGTGTTGATCACAATCATCCAGATCTTCGAGATAATTACGTAAGTAAAATGTTTTGCTCAATGATGGTACATTTTGTCGTTGTTATTAAAACGTTTGACTCAATGATGGTACATTCTGTCATCGTTAATTAAGATAAATCTGAACTATGATTTTGCCTGCATGTTTTTACCCGTTTTACATTACAAATATCGTTCAAAAACGAAACTGCGGGTTCTTGATTGAAGAATATGATAATCTTTGAATTTTAGGTCATCTGAAAACTTTGCACGGTATATTCGTAATCTAGAACGGGTTTGCTAAATATCTCTATACTACCAAGCAACACGGGTTAGATTTTGATCTTTTAAAATCAGCAAAATTACCTAGTGATAATGTCTTTTGTTGAAAAATAGAGTCATGTATTAAGTTAAAAAGTGAGAAATAAATAAATTCATATCAGGAAAAACATATTTATTCTTTACATCTTCATACTTCTTAGTACATCGTCAAGTTCCTAAAGTAGACAAGATCTTTAGTCACGGGTTAATTAATACTATAACAATATTTTACCATAGGACCAGAAAGCAAGTTACGACTTTAACGATATGGACGCCGACCCTAAACCACGTGACTCCGATCCAGATAATTGGTAAAAAAATATTAAATCAACATTTTACTTCTCTAAAAATTTTCTTGGGGCTAAAAGATAAAAAGAATATGATTAGTTGTGGTTGTCATGTATATAATTTTTAAAGTAAATTAGTAACATTTTTGTTTCATAATCTTCTCACAAGGTATAATAGTTTGAGCGTATGATTTGGTAGTAAATATTCTTCATCGCAATAATCATAAACATTGAATTAATTATCTAGTCATGGTACACGTTGTGCTGGTGAAATCGCGGCTGCAGCAAACAACTCTATTTGTGGAGTAGGCGTGGCTTATGAAGCAAATATAGGTGGTAGGTAATTTACTGTAAATAATTTGTTATATTGCTTTTTACCTTTCTTTTTAATGTCAATATTTTCAACGTTATTGTACAGCATCACAAAATAGAATAAACAATCAACTTAGCCAAATATATCCCACATGTAACATTACCCAGGTAGTTTTATATCATCAGCATCAAATTTCCACAGGTTTTTTACTATTTCTATATTTTAGGTGTGAGAATGTTGGATGGTCAAGCTACAGATATTTTAGAAGGAAGTTCTTTGAGTTTCCAGTCCAATTATATTGATATATACAGCAACTGTTGGGGACCGAAAGATGATGGAAAGACATTTGGTAAACCTGGCAGACTAGCTCAGGAAGCTTTAATGAGAGGAGCTCTAGAGGTAAGTAATTCCAACATAAGTCTTCTTTGCATACCAATAATGGTCTAGACAGTTTGAAATATGAACAACATATCTTTCTAGTGGCTTACCTTTTAAGACTGGTTATTTATGTATTGCAATAAATCAGCAAGGTTTTGTTTTTAGGGAAGAAACAACAAAGGTAACATCTATGTATGGGCAACTGGTAATGGTGGTTTGACCGATGATGATTGTAATTGCGACGGGTACACGACATCTATATATACAATCTCTATCGGCTGTATCAGTGATCATGGGTTATCAGCGTATTATACTGAGTTATGTTCATCAACCTTAGCTGTTACTTTTAACGGTGGATCACACAGAGAAAAAGAAGAAAACAAAATGGTAGGTAGAGAGCAGTAATGAATAAATATACCAAAATTCCAGTGATTAAGTCCTTCTCATTTAAAGGATGAGTCAAGTCATGGTCAAGTTATATGGAATGAGGAAACTATATTCGGGAATTCTGAACTACAGTTCTTGAATACAAACCTTTTGTAATTATTCTTAAATGATAGATTATCAAGATTACCTTAACCGGTGAATAAAAGCCCCCTTAGCCAACCCTTTAATTTTGAGTCCAAGCTTAATATTTAAAATAAAATAATTTATTTTGTATTTCTCGTAAAACAGATTTCTTTGTATTTTTTGTTGAATAGAATGAATTTTTTTTAAACTCTATAAATGACGGAGTATGGGTATGCCCATATAAAGGTCGGGGTTGGCTCTTGTTGCAGAAAACCTTGAATTTATTTGTTTTGCTTCTTACCCCCGGTTAACAAAGCTGGAAACGACAGATAAATATTAAAAGTCTCAAAAAAACATCCCTATAGGACGTAGGAGGATAAGACTCATCTTCCTAGATAGTACAAGTCCTCTGGGAGTTGTAATAAAAAATTGGCAACCCCCCGGCCTTTAAAAGGTTAAGTAAAAACTGTATCCTTCGTAACTTATAATTAGAGTGTTTTCTTTTTAGATCACTACTGATTTAAAAAATAAATGCACTGATGAATTCAAAGGAACATCTTCATCAGCTCCTCTTGCTGCAGGTGTTATAGCTCTAACTCTCCAAGCAAAGTAAGTGAGGATTTTAAACACATTTTCCCATTATCAAGTGGATTCATTATTCTCTGAGGTTGAGCAGTGACTTTTTTGGAAACCAAATTAAGAACTTTATTTATTGGCTTCAAGAAATCCAAACACACTTTGTATATGAATTCCCAACTCTACAAGAACCTTCTCAATATTAGATAGCAACGATAGTTACTAATCTCCAATTTGAAGTCTGTGTTATGAATAGAGATAACCTGTTTTTAAGTTGGATCAAAAACTACTATTGGTAGTAGATAAGTTGATATTTCAGTTTTGTTAGGAGTATTTTTGATGGACCAGAAAATTTGCAAAGAAACAAGTATTTCAATATCATCAGTGGCAGAGAGAACAATTAAGTTGGGAAGGAGAGTAGGTTAAAAGTCATAATAATGGCTAAATAATTATTAAAAGAGTTATCAGTTTTCAGAAGGTCTTAGAATATTGAATCACAATGTAGATCTGAAGTCCTGAAAAAACTTTATTCGAAGACGAAGCTAAACTAATTAATTTGATTATTATTACAGTCCAAACCTTACATGGCGTGATGTTCAACATCTAATTGTAAACACAGCTCAAGTTACATCACCTGTAGATGAAGGATGGATGGATAATGGTGGAGGTTTTCATTTCAATCATAAGTTTGGATTTGGTAGATTAGATGCAGCTAAAATGGTAGAAGCAGCTAAAAATTGGAAAAGCGTACCTAAGCAACGAATATGTGCAGGGCCTTCTAGCAACTCTGTTCAGTAAGTGAAAATTCTGTAATAAACAAAAATGTATATATTGCATGATAATTTCGTCTTTAGATGCAGTATTGTATACGATCTAAAGACTGTATGAGTTCAGGGTTTATTTTCGCATAGTAACATAAAAGAATTTTAAGGAGTGGTTATAACCTCGCAAACAAGGATAAATAAGTTATATTCTTAATTATTTTATTTCAATTGTGAATCGCAATCAAATCAATGGTATTTTTTATTAAGGGAAATTCCAGCAGGAGGAACGTTATCAATCACAATTGATACAATAGCATGTGAAGGAAGTGAGAAAGAAATTACAAAACTAGAGCATGTTACTCTTACTATTTCGTTTCAACATCGGAGACGTGGTGATGTTAGCATTGATTTATTTTCACCAATGGGAACCCGAAATGAAATGTTATCTACACGTCGTTATGACGATAGTGACAAAGGACTACATGATTGGACATTCATGACAGTACACAATTGGGGAGAGAATCCGAAGGGAGTTTGGACATTAAATGTTACAGACAACATCTTGTCATTAACTAGTAAAGGTTTTAATTTGAATGGTTATTTACAACATGATACAAGTAAACAAGAGCCCGATGTAGAAGATCTTGAGGAAGAGGTATACTTTATTGGCCATTATATATATATTAATTTCTAGAAAGTCAGTTCAAAATCGCAAAAGTATGCAAACATTTCCAATTTTTACGTTCATATTTTTTATCTTCTTTCAATGAAAACAAGAAGCCGAATCAGCTTAAATAAGTACACTGGTGCAAATTTCTACTCCAACTCGTGACATTCAGATACTAGTCGGCCAATTTAACTAGTGCAACTTTTCAAAGTAAAATCTAACGGAAAGTGAGAATATTCTAAATTAAGCCAACTCCAACGGAAAGTTAGGTTTCTGAAATAGGTACGACGTCATCAGTACGAGATTCAAGCCGACATTTCTATACGAGTCAGATAGTTCACTGTGTGCCAAGTTTGAAAATCACACTTATGCCAGAAATAGGATAAAACGGTATTTTAAGCTATTTCACCTTTACGTTAATGTCTAAGCTAGGTTCGGCGAAACACTTATATACCATTACCTCATTTTCGCGAAGTTTCTTAATAAAAGATAGTATGAGAGCAAACTCGTCCCCGGCGCTTCTTCTCTCTCTCTTTACTTACTAAATTTAAAAAAACACGTAGAGAGAAGAAGCACTGGGAACGAGTATGAGCATGAGAGAGGATTTCATTTAAATAAAAACCTTCGCCGGTGTGATCCAGGTGTGAGTTGTTTTTATATTATTCCACTGCAAACAATAAAATCCTCCAACGGTAGATTGTAGGTAAACCGGTCGTCCATGATCCAACTTCATATTTCATGTCAATCTTTTGATTGATATTTAGGTGATAGACGATGAGAAGAAAATGAAAGATTTAGAAGAACGTAAGAAGAATAAAAAGAATAAAGAACGTTCATTAAATAGTGGAAGATCAGCATTAGATGTTCCTTATCCAGATGGTGTTCGTAGACGTAGTAAAATAAATACATATCAAATACAAAATGATGAATTAGATGAAGATAAAAGTTTACTTGATACAGGTATAATTTACCAAAATATGTTTTTTATTTTTTAATTTTCCCACTTATCGCAAGATTCTATCCATCCTTCATAAATACTGTGACATCAGTATTATCATGAAGGTCGTGCGATCGCTAATCTTCGACACTTCGTGGTCTAATTACAGAAAGTAAAACTATCCATAAAAATTAAATGTTTATAATATTTGTAATACAAACTAACCACTGTGTAGTCATGGTGAGAGGAAGTTCTCAAGGTCTACATAAGCTATACAGTTAAAACTTTGCACACTTATTGGCTATAAGTTACAGCATGGACGTTTATGGTTACAGCTCAATCTTTTTTTAAAAAAAATGCAAAAATTCTTTACCTGGTTGATCACATTATTATCTGTCTATGACGTCATAAGTAAATCCACATAACTACAAAATTGAGAAATTTACTAGTTTCGGCTAAAATCTTTTGCGACAAAAAAAATGAAATATCGTGCCAATACTAAGATAATGCTATAAAAAACTCATACACAGATCAATAACGGAGGAATATATGAAACGTTGGGAGAAAATGTATATGATCAGAAATAAGTTGAATTTAATCACGTTTTTCTTTTTCTCGAATTAGACCGAAACTTCTTAACAAATGTACAAACAAGAAAGGAATTTGGAAAGGTCCATGAATGGTCAAATTTCAATAAAATTAGGTTATTATTTCAATGTAATCAAACTAATATTCTAAATAAAAAGATACTTTATGGTCTGTAAATTCTACTTTTCTGGTCTGTAATATAAATGGATACATATGGTGGATACAACAAATATAACATGGTTATAGAATTATTATATAAAACTTCTAACTATCACACAAATAAATTTAAAATTGGAGTGAGAGATATAGTGTGAAAAAGCCCGCACTTTACACAGAATAGCAAATTGTAATATTAACATTCTGTTTTATTTTCTTTATATTTTCCGTGTAAATACGAAGAATATAATGTTACCATTATGTTGACATTTTACAAACTCGAACCCCGCCAGCAATTATTCCCAGATGTCAGAAAGGCAAACGGCGCTGGGTTCGAGTTTAGGCATCTTCACAATCTGCATTCTACTATGTTGTTAATTTTACTGTGTTGTGATATAAGTGCTCAGGGGGGTGTTATACTTTTAATTTGACTTTTAATGAATAAAGTTGCTCGTGTATTTGCAACAACATTTCATATTATGAAAACAAAGAAATTATCAACACTAAAATGTTTTATAACTATTGATTGGTATAAACACAACGTTAGCCCTATTCATACCGGGATATTTTCGATGACGTCATTATTCTTTCCATGACGCCATCTTTTGTTTTTTAGAAAAAAATGATGACGTCATAAAAATTCAACAACAAAAAAATAATCGATTTTTTTTCATTTTCTATTAGAAACTAATATAATCATAAATTTAAAAAAATCATAAGACAAGAGTAATTGGAACGTTAAAAAAATACTTTACTCGTTTTTGTAGCACCTGCTTGTCAAAATGACGTTGTCATAACAGAACTGTCAATATATTTAAAATAAATCGTATTGATTGAATCATTAAAAAAAAGTTATAGCAAAAAAACTGAGAGCCCTGATCTGAATTTTTGTGAATAGTTTTGTGAAAAAAATATCACAAAAATAAGAGATCTGATTGGCTATTGAGAATCTTATCCGTTGTTTTCCGCAAGAAATACAGACAAAGAGGAACAGAAAATTTTCTGATCATGTGACGTAAACTTCAAAAGTACGCATGCTAGGAAACTTTTCTCGTCCGGTCCGTTCCTGTCCGCGGAAAATTTTCTGTAAGTGGAAAAACAGCATTTAAACTAAATAATAAGATTTTGGTAAAAATTTCGTGTAGTTCCATAGATTCTCGTGTGAGAATTAAGGTTCCACAAACGAATAAAAATAGGTAATTATATATTTCTCGTGCGCTAAAGAATTACTCAACAACAAAAAAAGAACCTTCTATTTTGGGATAACCAAATATCTATGAATATCTTCCACAGCAACAATAAAATAAATATACTCTTTAATTATTGTTTATTCTTTAGACGAACAAATAAATTCGTTAATCCATGACACAGGGAAGAAAACCGTTGTCACTGACAGTAATGACGGTGACGTATCACTAGAAAGTACTGAATCGTATGGTAATAGCAATAGTGACGTAAGCGCCATGGAAGGTGAAAAAATGTTTGATTCAGCTGATAGTTTATTTGATAAGTCAATAGTGACCGATCAACAAAATGTAGATAACAATCAAGTGTTTGGTTATGATAGAAACTTTGCAAAACTAAAGAAAAATAGAGATAATAAAAGAACTTATCAAGATGCTAGAGTACAAGTACAAGAAGAGACTGGATCTCAACGTGTCCAAGTAAGCAATGGCTTCCAAGAACCATTTTTACCTTCTCTCAGCTCTAGTGGACGAGTAAGTTCTGGACAATTATTGGAGTGGAGTTTAGTATTTTATGGAACAGGACCTGAAGAAGAAGATAATTGATATTAGAAGTTCAAGATTTAGTTTTTCTAATTATGTTTGGATGTATTAGAAATAGTGCACTTTTCCATTGAAATTCCTAATGTGAATGTTACTGCTGGTTTGACCTACTTGAATACTTGCTCACCAGTAGACTATGTACATATCATATTACAATCATCAAATTCTTTAGAAATTATACTGAAATATTTTACTTTCATCACCACGGTGGTCATTTTGGCTTAAATTCCTCCCGATTGCTTTTGCAGGATTTTCTGTGGTCCAAATTTAGCGTTTTTCGTTTATAAGTTAATTTGAAAATGGTTAGTATAGTAGATTCAAATTCTTTATACAGAATCTTTTATATATTTTGAGGAAATTAGTTTTGAAAACTGGGTTTTATAGAGGTCTCTCAGGAAATTGGACTTTTCCATGCTAATTTAAAAAACACTATTTAAAACCATATCAGTTTAAGTGGTACGAAGCTGAAATTTCTACCAGTAATGCGTATCCATAAAACAAAAAAATTCAATGAGACTATACGCTTTTTTTAGAATTTCGGACACATCGGACAAGAATTGTTAAAATTACCCTAAAATCACTATTTTTTTGTCCGATCTGTCCGAAATTCAAAAAGTATATAGTACCGAATTGAATTTTTTTATTTTATGGATATACGCATGACTGGTAAAAAATTAAAAAATTAATTTGCTCAAAATATATAAAAGATAATTGATTTCTGTAAAAAGAATTTGAATCTACTCACTAACCACTTCTAAACTAACTGATAAGCGAAAAACGCTAAATTTGGACCACAAAAACCCTGTAAAAGCAATCGCGGAGGAATTTAAGCCAAAATGACCACCGGTACACACACACGTACAAAATGACCACCGTGCACACACACGTATTTGTTTTATAAGGAACTAAGCACCGGTTCTAGTAGTCGAGAATCGGGTTTAGCAAACGCTTCGATTTATAACAGCAATGGTTCGCAACGTTTATTTTGTCAGATTCCGAATCACAACAAAAATAAGTATAGTGCATTTGAAAACCGAAACATCGCAAGTTGATTGGTTTTTGGTTAATTTCACAGACTACATGACAAGAATTTTGAAATGTTTCTTAAGTACAAACAGAAGTACTAGGTGTTTCCTAATCATTTTGGGGTATAGTACTCGGTTTTTTATGAGAGGGTTTCTTATAAAGAAAACGCGTATTTTTAACCACGAATCTTTTATAATATGATTTCAGCTGAATAAATGTTATTTTGCTTCACTCACTTTCTTGTTATTTACTTTCGAACTCTTCAATGTCTCACAAAAAAATTTAACTTCGAATATCGGATAAATTTATAACAGGATACGTACCTGTAGAGTGGATAGTTCTTAAAAAGGTTTTTTGTTTAAGTTTGTGTTTCATTATCTCAAAATGAATTTTCTATCGCCATTTTAATGATTATTTTGTAGATTTTATATTGAAATAATGTAACACAAAACTTAACCTCACTAAAATTCTATCGAAATGTATCAAATATTCTAAAACAGAAAAAGATAGTTCCACGTATAAATCAACATCTACTGTGATGGTATGATTCACTCTCCTTTACAGTATCTGTGGTAGAATTCTATGTGAGATGCTCTAGTAACTCGTGGTAAGCTGGCAAAATAAGATTGACGGCTTGTAGGAATCCTATATAAGTTCTTTGCTAGGCACGGTGCTATGTGCATTATAAACCTACCTAGATATAAAAAAAAGCCTTCATAACCTGCAAAATGTTCTCTTGCATCAAAAACTGATTTCCATTCGAATTCCTGCACATTTTGGTTCAGAATCTTGAAAAATATTTTTGAATTTAAACAAAAATTTAAATATAGGATTAAAATGCAATTTAAATTCTCTCACAAGAAAAGTTTTTAACGCAAAGCAATAATAATGCAAACTTCTATGCTGAAATATTTCCATACACTGGCGAGAAGGTAACTAAGAACTTATTCCTGAAATAATCAGCGTTATCATATATTCCTACAGACAACTGCTGGCTCAACTGTTCAAAACTTTAGATGATTAAGATAACTGGAAAAATTAAATAAGAAATTTTATTCTTGTACTATCGATGTTATGACACATGGTCAAGCGAATAATTGAAAAAATCAGATTGGGAATTTTAAGTTCTTGAATAATTGAAATATTTCATTGTTCAGGTTTTTACAATATTATAACACTATGAATACAGGTAAAGCTAAAAGAAATTTGAAACAAATCAAAGCCTCTTAATGATTTACATCCTTGGTTATAGCCACTTTAACAAGCATAATTTTAATATTCGACGCTATTTAAAACAATTCGTATATATAAACTCGATGAATATTATCACGCGTTAGACATAGTGGAATTCACAAGGAACCGTGAAAAGTGTGCCGAAGATTTGGGTGTCAAAGGTCTTTCATGTGTTGGTGTGACTGGTCTGTCAAGCAAATTTTTTTGAATCATCAAACTTTTTCCAGGACTTGTTGGCCTAACTTTTTGTTGATTTACAATCAAATCCCCTCTTTTTCGCGCTATATTTGGTGAGGCAATAACTCGCCCATCCGATGAATGCTGTTCATATATATCGTCGTCATTCTTAGAAATATAAGTCCTTGTTGTCATGGCAGAGTTACTACCTGACAGTGATAAGAAAGTGATATTATCACTAGTTAGGCTTGTATTAGCTGTATTAGGTGTATCTGTGTCGGAGTCGGAGTCGGAATCAGAATCAGAAAATTCAGTGACAATCATGTTAGGTAGATGATCTGTTTCGAACTTAACACGAAGTTGTGGATATACATCAATGTCGTCATCAGCGTCATCGGCGTCAAATGCTAAATTTTTATCTCCTGTAATCTTACTTGCATTATTTCTAGGGTTTATCATTGCTTTTACTGTCAGATTCGTTTCTGGATGTTCACTAGACTGAGTCTTTACCTTTAATTCGTGTTTTTCATCACGTGTATGTGGCATGTCTCTATAAAAATCGTGCTTAATATCACGAAGGTCAGGTGCTGATGATTTCATTTTGTTGTGTTTTAGTTCAGTTACTTTATCTGAAAACACATCTAAACTGCTTTGGGTTCTTGAGTTACTTTGACTGTTAAATCTTATATTTTTAGTTCTACGTAACTCACCAGTCGGTTTTTTTGTGTATTCAATTGGTTCAGGATTTAGACCAAGCTTTTTAGCTCGTTTCATAGCTTTACGTTTTGCTCGATTTTCGTTGCGAATTGCGTATTTTTGTCGTCGTTTATTATGTACATCTAATGCCGTTGTTGGCTGCTTCGTTGGTGAAGAGCTCTGTTTTATCGGTGAACTTCTGTCTGATGAAGATGAACTTTTTGTAGGAGAAGAGCTTAGAGGTTCACGATTTTCCTTAGCAGGTTTCTTAAACGCTTCTTTTTCAATCATACTATCAGGAATTACTTTAGGCAAGTCAGTTTTAGGTCGACCTAACGCAGCAGATAATATGGAAAAAATCCAATGGTAACGTTCCAACTCTGTTTCACATTTTATATAATATGTCCCCATACCATTGTTTATCGAGAATGGAAACCTTCTTTTATTTCTTTTAACTAACGAACATTGTGTTGTTGTCGGTAATTCTAACGTTTTCCGTAGGACTGGTTTTTCTCCGCTCTTTAAAATTTCATAAAATTGTAACCACTTACCACGTATCATGGCCCAGTATGATATCCAGGTTTTAACACCTTCTTTTTTGAGCAAATAATTTTCATGATAAACTATTTTTTTTGGTTTAGCTGACATGGTTATAGAGAGAACCAGGAAATTTTCTAGAAAGAAAAATGTACTTTCTGTATATTAATAAATAATACGCTGTAAATAGTTTTTGGGTGGAGCATGTAAATCAAGGGATGTAAGATTTAGAAAATATTTCCAAACATTTTTTGTTCTAGTTTTCAGTATGATTTTCTAAAAAATAAAAATTTAACTGTTTTTATGCATCATATGTATGAATGCTTTTTGAGTCCGGAGATGGAAATAAGAAATTTGCATGGGTTTAACCCATACCAACAAAGGAGTGCCAACAAAGAGAATACTCAAAAGTAATTGAATAACTTCTCTTCATAACATTTACCACCAATTCTTCTAATAAAAACTAGAAGATTTGTTTTTGTTGTGCTATATGAAAGTTTCTTAGTTTCCCGGAACTTCCAAAAAATTGTTTTTATTAAAAAACGCCAAATTTTATTTTTTCATATGCACGACCCAGAAATAAAATAACTATACAGTAGTTTTCTTACTCACCTGTAAACTGATATCGGACTTCTATTAAGTTGTTATGTTACACTTTCTATGCAGAAACAGAATATTATTCGTCTGGTTGATGAACAGAAAAAGTTCTTCATTTTCTATTTGAACACAAAGTTTTATTTTGAAAAAAATATAAATATATATATTTAAATATTTATGCCATTGAAAACTATGGAAAACTTGATTAAAAATGAATATCCGTTATATTTCTCAGTTAAATGACACCTGCCAATCAATTAGATATGAGTAACTATATGAGATGTGAGAAGTATATAGTTACTATTTATAATTTTCATCCTTTAGGTCGAATATATATTTTTATTTTTCTATTGAAAACCACAGAATTTCACACCATGCTGTTTTATTACGAACATATTGAATTATTTCATTTGTATCTCAAATTTAACCCAGTATATTTAAAATTCTCACCTATGTTGCCATGGTTATCTCATTTATTATATGTACAAAATTAACATAATCTTGAAAACGAAACGCTATGTGGTATCCTAGACTACTAAAGTAAGCTTAACAAATCGAGACTTTTCTGTGAATAATAACAGATTAGAATAAAAAATATCTCGATTCTTTGAAATCTTATGAACTTATTCTTTCTACCAATTCAAGCAAATCGTATAAAATATATATAATATATTCGTTCTTCAATAAGCCATGCATTATCTCAATACCAACTGGTTTTTCCATCAAGACCGTTCCATGTGATTTACAAGTTTTCTCAACCCCAAAAAAAAAAATTTTTTTTTTTTTCTTCCATGTCCATGTTTTTATTATAGTCCTTTTACTCTGATATTCGGAGTCAGTAATAAAGGACAGATATAACTATCTTCAATATATATATATATATTATATAACGAAAGTTAAGTCCGTGTACAGGCGAACTTCGGA